>VWYK01038405.1:4548-23899 GCA_013399775.1 Semnornis frantzii | reverse complement strand
GACTGCCAGCCACGGACTGCCAGCATCGGTCCAGCCAGCATCAGATTCGGACTCGGACCTTGACTTAGACCTGGAGTCGGTCCTTGAGGGGCATCGGCAAGAACGGTGCCGAGAAAGCACAGCCTCCGCTCTCGACTGTCAGCTCCTGCCTGCCTGCGGAAGGGATCTGCCTCTGCTGTAACCGTGGGTACTCTGTGAGCAGCCTGAGCTCTACCCTGTGCTGTCCCACGATTTGCACTTCAAGGCACTGCCGCACAGACTGCCGACAAGGAGCCAAGGGACCATCTGCGAATTCCTACTCCAACGCCGTGAGTAGCACAGACGTTCCCTAGGCTCCAGGCTGCCTTTATTTGTAAGTCTGGCAAAGCTATTTTTATAGCAAACCTTTCCAAGCTTTCTGATTTTCCTGAATTACTAAATTCCCTGTAATCATCCTTGTGAAAGGTTTTCCCGAACCAATTTCTGAACCAAACTAACCAATTTTATATAAAGTTGTGGGTGGGGCTTTCTGGAAATAAAATAACTGCAGATTTCATAATTCCTGCCTCATGAATTCCCACAACCGAGACATTAGGAAACTGCATATTCTCAGCACACCACTGAGACAGTGTGAAGAAATACTTCCTTAACTGGATTAATTTACAGCACATTTGGCTATAGGAACTGTGCACTGCTTAATTATGTATAAAAATATTTTTCCTTCCTGATAAGCAATCACCACATACAAGGGTGCAGCCTCATATAAGCATAAGTAAACAGTTCCAGAAGGGCTTGCTACTGAGGCTGTAGTTTTCTGGTATTCAGAAATACATTCTCTTCGGTACATGCTCTTCGGTTCAACCTCTAACTGCATTATGCGCCTAAATAACATGGGGCAAGGGACCAAGCCAGATCCTTATACATTAGGAGACATGTACATGAGCTGCACAGCACAGGGAATTAGCAGCTCAGAAAGTCACTAGCAAGATGCTCAGTCAGTCACACTTCATTTGTCATACCAGCATTTGCTATCAGGCATGAACTGTAACTTCCGACTAACCTGCTTTACTGCACTGCTGAATATTTCGTCCTCAGGTATCATAGAATGGTAAGGTTGGAAGGGACCTCAAAGATCATCTAGCTCCAACCCACTGCCAACCAAACTCCCACTAGTACAGGTCACTCAAAGCCTCCTCCGACCTGGCTTTGAACACCTTCAGGGAGGGAGCAGACACAAGCTCCCTGGGCAACCTGTGCCAGTGTCTCACTACCCTCACTGTAAAGAACTTCCTCCTAACATCCAGTTTCAATCTCCCCTCTGCTAGTTTAAATCCATGGCCCCTTGTCCTGTCACTGCAAGACCTCCCTATTAACAAGAACAAAAAGGAGGAAAAAAGGGGAAAAAAAGAAAAAAGGAGGGAAAAAGGGAAAAAAGGAAAAAAGGGGAAAANAAAAAAAAAGAAAATAAAGGGAAAAAATAGAAACAAAGAAGGAAAAAAGAAAAGGAAAAAAAGCTTTTCCATTTCTCTCTCTGCCTTTAGCTTCCATATATTAACAGCAGATATTCTGTCAGGAATAGAAGCTCTATTGTATGCTTGCCTCAGGACAGGTAGTGAGAACATGGCTCCTTAGGCCCCCAAATCCAGACTGTGAAAGCAGATTTTTTTTTTCCTGTTCATTTTACACTAAAGTCATATAATGCCACTGCTGTCCACTAACAGAGGTTTGAAAGTCTCCTCCAGTTTCCATGTGAACAGTGTCATTTTCAGTACAGAAGAAAGAACAAATCAGTGCTTTAATGACAGAGTGGATATTGAGATTAAGTGCAGGGGGTTAGTGAAGCCTGTTTGGATTTCCTAAGGAGAGTGCACAAACTGAGATTTTCAGGACTTTCTCGGACTTCCTTACAGCCCCTGTATGAAGCCTCAGAAAAGGTTCCCTGGGGCTCACACACCCTGCTTTGTGCATTAACTCCCCAAAAGAAACACTACTCAACAATCACGCTGCAGCAATGTGGGCAGCAGGGCAAGGGAGGGGATTCTGCCCCTTTGCTCTGCTCTCCTCAGACCCCACCTGGAGTCCTGTGTGCAGTTCCGGAGCCCCCAGCACAGAAAAGACATGGAAGTGTTGGAGCAGGTACAGAGGAGGCTATGAAGATGCTGAGAGGGCTGCAGCAGCTCTGGTGTGAGGACAGGCTGAGAGAGTTGGGACACTGCAGCCTGGAGAAGAGAAGGCTTCCAGGAGACCTTAGAGTAGCCTTCCAATATCTGAAGGGGGCTCCAGGAAGGCTGAGGAGGGACTATTGACAAGGTCTTGTAATGACAGGACAAGGGGCAATGGGTTTGAAGTGGCAGAGGGGAGACTGAAAGTGGATGTTAGGAGGAAGTCATTTGCAGTGAGGGTGGTGAGACACTGGCACAGGTTGCCCAGGGAGGTTGTGGAGTTTTGCCTGCCAAAGCAATTTGGTGAGCAAGGTTTTAAAAAACAATTAAGGCTTGATAAAAAGAAAATCTAAGTTCACAGAATGGTCTGGGTTGAAAGGGACCTCTGACGGTCATCTAGTCAAACCCCCTCTGCAGTCAGCAGGGGCATCCTCAGCTAGTTCAGGCTGCCCAGAGGCCCGTCAAGCCGCACCTTGAATATCTCCAAGGATGGAGTCTCAACCACCTCTCTGGGAAAACAGTTCCAGTATTTTACTCCACTCGCTGTAAAGAACTTGTTCCTAACAACTAATCTAAATCTACTCTGAGCCATTGCCCTCATATGGTCACTACAAGCCTTTGTACACAGTCTCTCTCCATCCTTCATGTAGGTCCCCTTCAAGTACTGGAAGGCTGTTATTAGGTCTCAGTGGAGCCTCCTCTTCTTCACCAAGGATACCCTGATTCTCTAGACGAATATCTGCTAATTAACGATGAAAGGCTCATAATATGGCTGTCAGGTAGACATCAGAAACATGATTTGCTTTCTCAGAAGCCCTTCATGGAAAAAACATACTGTTCTCATTTGCTGTTGCACCTGTCAAACTTGCTGCAGATATGAGCCTCTCACTTTTGATTGCCTTCATCATGTTCCATTTCAGGAGGGCAGTGCAGTGTGACCTCTCTGTTATGGCATGGCACAGCAAAAATCTGTTCAACACAGCTCCAGAAAGGAGCTTGAAAAAGAGGGAAGTGAACATGTGGGTCAAAGGAAAGCTACCAGCTGGCTGTGATACCTTCACAGGGTCCAAAATGCTTCTGGTCAGACAAAAACTGAAACACTGTTTTCTTGCCCTGAAGTAATTACTTGCATCTAAACCACGTTAAACAGACCTAGAGGGACTGGGAGGAAGTGCTGTTAAATAATTCTATCACTGCTGTAGACAGGGACATCGAGGCACCATCAGCAGATGTGCAGATGGCACCAAGCTGACTGGTACTGTTGATAAACCAGAGGGACAGGAGGGCATCCAGAGGGACCTGGACAGCTGGAGAGGTGGACCCAGGTGAACCATATGAGCTCCAACAAGAGCACATGCAGGGTCCTGTGCCTGGGCTCGAACAACCCTGACTGGCAATACAGGCTGGGGAAGTGATAGAAAGCAGCCCTGAGGAAAAGGACCTGGGGTTGCTAATGGATGAGAAGCTGGACAGGAACAGGCAGTGTGAGCCTGTAGCACAGCAAGCAAATCACATCCTGGACAGTGTTGCCAGCAGATCCAGAGAGGTGATTTTGCCATTTTACTGTGCTCTGGTGAGACTTCATCTGAAGTGCTGCATCCAACTCTGGAGCCCTAAACACAGGAAGGACATGGACCTGATGGAGAGGATCCAGAAGGCCAATGGCATCCTGGGCTGCATCCAAAGCAGCATTGCCAGCAGATCCAGAGAGGGAATTCCAACACTTTGCTCTGCTCTGGTGAGACCTCAGCTGGAGCAGTCCATCCAGCTCTGGAGCCCTCAATACAGGAAGGACATGGACCTGATGGAGAGGGTCCAGAGGAGCTAAAACAGGTTGAGGGAACTGGGGTTGCTCAGTCTGGAGAAAAGAAGGCCTGATAGCAACCTTCCTGTACCTGAAGGAGGCTACAAGAAAGTTGCAGAGAGACTGTTTGCAAAAGCTGCAGTGACAGGATGAGGTCAGTGGCTTCAAACTAGAGCAGGGAAGATTTGGATTGGATGTGAGGAACAAGTTCTGCACCATGAGGGTGGTCAAGCACTGGAACGTGTTGCCCAGGGAGGTGGTTGAGGCAACACCTTTGGAGATATTCAAGGTAAGGCTCAACAGGGTTCTGGGCAACCTGATCTAGTTGAAGATGCCCCTTCTGACTGCAGAGGGAGTTGGACTGGATGACCTTCAGAGATCCCTTCCAACCCAGACCATTCTATGAAAGCAGAAGGCAATTTCAAGATAAAAAACAAAACAAAGAAACAAACACAAAAAAAACCACAAAGATTTTGAGGATAAAAAGTTTATCACTTTGTTCTGTGCCATTAATTATACTTATCATGCATCTGAGCTGACAGTTTTATAGTGCCTTGTATCTTTAGTGAATCATTCCTCTGGAAGAAAGGCAACAGAATTAAAAAAAAAGTTATCAGAGTTCAAACTCAGGAGGAGAACTCCCTTGTCAGGATAATTCTTTTTGTTTTTTTTTTTCTTTAAGTCTATACAGCTGCTGACCACAGTTTCCAAAAGGAAAATTGTTTCTAAAACTAGGATCCTAAGCTTGGATTCAGATGCTTGAGTAAGAAACTTGATGTTAGTAATCCCAGGAACCCCAGTGAACAGCTGAATGCCCTGCAGTTTGGAAACAATCAAGCCAGGAAACTCGAATACTACATCTTCAGCTTTCCATGAAGATGTCATTGTTGAAAATTCTCTGATTAGGTGGAGAACAGAGCTGTGGTTATCTTACAGGAGGAAAAGGAAAATGGAGTTTAGGATTAGATGGTAAAACTGAGGTGTAGGAAAACTTACTTCCCACCTAACTCTCAATCTAAACTGTGAAACTTCACCTGTAGAACGCTAACAACATTTTATCCTACCTAAGCTCAAGCCCCCAAAGCCCAGGTTCTCTCCCTGTGTTTGCAGAATGCATATACCCTGATGGTTCTTCAATGTACATCAGAACACATCACCAGGTTAGGGACCATAGGATAGTGCTAAATGCCTGCTTCTTAAAAATCAGACCTGATTATCAAAAGAAAAATCCCTCTTGATTCATTGTCTCCTTACTCTCCCTTTCTCCCCATCCCTGTAGTCTGTCTTTGGTGAGTGCTCAGCTCTTGGAACTGGACCTGTAGGTTTGCCACGGGCTGAGTGTTACATATACTGCATTTTCCTGCCTACATAAACAAGGGAAACAAATACAGAATCACAGAATGGTAAGGTTGGAAGGGACCTCAAGGATCATCTAGTTCCACCCCCCTGCCATAGGCAGGGACACCTCCCACTAGTACAGCTCACTCAAGGCCTCCTCCCACCTGGCCTTCAACACCTTCAGGGAGGGAGCAGACACAACCTCCCTGGGCAACCTGTGCCAGTGTCTCACCACCCTCACTGCAAACAACTTCCTCCTAACATCCACTTTCAATCTCCCCTCTGCCAGTTCAAACCCATTGCCCCTTGTCCTGTCATTGCAAGATCTTGTCAATAGTCCCTCCACAGCCTTCCTGCAGCCCCCTTCAGACATGGAAGGCTACTCTAAGGTCTCCTGGAAGCCTTCTCTTCTCCAGGCTGCAGAGCCACAACTCTCTCAGCCTGTCCTCACAGTAGAGCTGCTGCAGCCCTCTCAGCANGTGAGGACAGGCTGAGGGAGTTGGGGTTCTGCAGCCTGGAGAAGAGAAGGTTTCCAGGAGACCTTAGAGTAGCCTTCCAATATCTGAAGGGGCCTACAGGAAGGCTGGGGAGGAACTGTTGTCAAGGTCTTGTAAGAACAGGACAAGGGGCAATGGGTTTAAAGTGGCAGAGAGGAGGTTGAAAGTGGGTGTTAGGAGGAAGTTGTTGGCAGTGAGGGTGGTGAGACACTGGCACAGGTTGCCCAGGGAGGTTGTGGCTGCTCCCTCCCTGGAGGTGTTCAAGGCCAGATTGGATGAGGCCTTGAGTGAGCTGTACTAGTGGGAGGTGTCCCTGCCTAAGGCAGGGGATTGGAACTTGATGATATTTGAGGTCCCTTCCAACCTTACCATTCTATGATTCTAAGAAACAAATATGGCTCCAGGGTTCTGAAAGTGTGTCTCTGGGCTTTGGCTCCTTTCATTTCTTTTAGGACATCCAAACTAAGGAGAACATAACATGAAAGGCCAGTTGAGCACCTTCCTTGTACTACTCAGGAGGGGTCTGTCGTAGCCAGTTTGTAGTTTATTGATTTATGGGGAGGAATTCAGGCTTCTTAAGTCACCTCCCAGACTGTGCCACCTCTCCACAGGAAGCTTGGTGATCAGCAGGGTCTTGCCCTGTGACTGTGGTTTAAGCAAATTTCCCCCAGCTGTGCCCCATCTCTGCTGGGGCAGTAGAGCAGGGTGGGAGCTGACAGTGCCATTGCCCAACTCCTGCTTTGCAAAGCAGAGGACCTAGCATGGGCAGCAGTCACTCTTGCTTAGAGTTTGCACTTCTTCCCTGCACCTCGCAGCCCTGTTTTTGAAGCATCTGGAATCAACCTTCAGCATCTGACCCTGGCTGTGTTTAACAAGTATCTTTTGTTTCAGCAGCTTCTCTGCTAATCTCACACTTGTGTGAAACTGCTGCTGACGAGGTGAGACCCTTTGTGGAGCTGCTTCCTGCAGAGGACCTTTAGCTTAAACGAAAGTGACAGCACTTCAGCAAGGCCTAACATAAATTCTTTGACAGAATATAGATTCACAAAGAGAAGTAATTCCTGCTGCTGTCATAAAACATTGCAGCCTTTTTTTTTTTTTCCCCCGCATGTCAGTGCCATATGGCGTAGAGCAATTGCTGGCGCCATCTGCTGGTTAAGGCACTGAAGTGATGAAACTGGGGGATTTTGGTTTCCTTAGAGGGACTCTCCAAAGAAAAGGTATAAATTATGTGATCACGTCAAGGGTTAAGGCTGGACTAAACAAATGATAGATGCTCTGTGTCCACCCCCCTCCTCTCCCAGAAAGGGAAAAGAAAGAGAATAAAGCAGAAACAAAGAGGTTGGGAAAGGAAACTAAACCAGCTTTAATGAAAGAGTAACAATCAAACCAAAAGATAAGCACATTATAAAAAGAATGGAATGTACACTAATACATACAAAGCCAACATTGAGCTCTCCCAGAGTCCAGCCTGGACTCAGCAGCAGATGGGAACTGGACTCTGATACAGGATATAGGATGGTGATTGAAGACAGAAGAACAAAGTCCTCCTCAGACACTGGCCACAGAAGAAGAGGGCTTAACCCTTGTGATGCCTCAGCTTTACAGTCAGTAAGAAGTGTATAGAGTGGAGCACTTAGTTGGTCAGTTTTGGGTCACCTGTCCTGCACGCTCCTCCCAAGTACAATTTAGTTACAACCCTTTCACTTATGGCACTCTAACCCAGCACACAAGATGTAGCAGTGACCTTGGTCTCCACAGGAACAAGCACAAGCAAGAGCCTTCCCCCATGCTAGTCCTTGGTACTAACTGGGAACCTTCAAGTGTTATCACTTCTAGAAGCGGACGCTGTCTGCAAAGGTACAGAAACTGCAGTCACTTAGAAGAGAGTGAGATGAAAAGTAAAATCACTGAGCAGAACCAGTTCTGTTCTGGCTCACACCAGGACTGCTCAGCTGCACCGGTAAGGGAAGAAGACTGAAGAATGAACTAGAAGGTAAAGCTCCTTTCTTCTCTCACTTTATTTTTCAGCTCTACCTTGCAATGAAAGCATGGATCACCCGTTCTCCCCTCCTCTTCTCCTGTTACTGGGAAAGCTGCCTCAGGATGTGGTGCAAGAGCAGCATCACATCTGAGTGCTGCACACAGAGTCCTGACAGAGGACTTGTGTGTCTGAGAGGAATTCAGGATAGCTGCAGCTGTGCCAACATTTACAAAGGATCTGGGAATTTTAAAATACTATTAAAAAAAAAATTAAAAAAAAAAAAATTAAAGGCTTCATCTCTTGTTTTTGCTACCAAGTCTGACAATAAATATTATCAAGTAGCTGGCAACTTCTTTTATTTTATGGGAATTAAAGCAAATGCTAGGCAGAGAGTATTGACAAGAGAAGTTTGATGCTTCATTTAAAAAAAAAAAAAAAAAAAAAAAAAACCACCCTTTTCTGGTTTAATTATAAATCTGTCCTTTCTCAGAGGGACAAGGGGTTAGTTGACTCAGACATATTAAGCACAACCTCCTGGGGTTTTTGAGCTTTGGACATTATCTGAGTCAAAAGAAACCAGCAGAAAAATAGCATCTTAGTTCAGGAAATCCCTGTGTATTCCCCATTTTTTTTTTTTTTTCCCACGGGAACCAAATGAAAGATGATTGTTGCTCTTGGATGAGGTTCTAGCATCAGAAGAGTAGATGAACCCTGCTGTAGTGAATCAATTTTGATTGTTCTCTACATAACTCAAGTCCAGAAAAGGCCTTAACTAAGGCATTTAATTCTGATCTATTCACCCAACAGTAAAACCAGAGCCAAACCCAGGAGTACGGAGTATTACCTGGCAACATAAAGAAATTACAGCACCTATATCAGGACCAACATGAAGTATTCAGATTCCCAACCGGACAAATCAGGAAATCAGCTTGGAACCAGAATGATTATTATAGAATCATAGAACCATAGAATGGTAAGGTTGGAAGGGACCTCAAAGATCATCTAGCTCCAACTCCCTCCCATAGGTAGGGACACCTCCCACAGTACAGTACAGGTACNGAGCCACAACTCTCTCAGCCTGTCCTCACAGCAGAGCTGCTGCAGCCCTCTGAGCATCTTCGTGACCTCCTCTGGACCCTCTCCAACAGTTCCATGTCCTTCCTGTGCTGGGGGCTCCAGAACTGCATGCAGGACTGCAGGTGGGGTGTGAGGAGAGCAGAGCAAAGGGGCAGAATCCCCTCCCTTGCCCTGCTGCCCACACTGCTCTTGCTGCAGCCCAGCACTCAGTTGCTGTCTGGGCTGCACTCACACTGCAGCCTCCTGTTGAGCTTTTCATCACCCCAGACCCCCAGGGCCTTTTCCTCAGGGCTGCTCTCAGCCATTGCCCACCCAGCCTGGAGTTGTGCTTGGGTTACACAAATCCAAGCAGATTCCACACCAGAGAAAGCAGGAAATGCTGAAGTCCCAAAGCCCATGCCCCCCACATTTCTTCCTCAACAGTACATGAGACATCTTTGGTCTAAGCTACAGGACAAAGGACAGCCTGAATCTGGTTTTCTGCCTAAAGGTGAAGATGTTTGCCAGTCACTCTCTTGAGGAGACAGAGAGGCAGTGTTCCACATCTTTCAAGCTTCCAGAAGATGATGCTGATTCACTACCACTTAAATCTTCACAATTTCCTTCTGTGCTTTACCAGAGAGAGGGCAGAAACTACAGCTAGCTAAATGCCAAAAAAGCAAGAACTGGTAGGAACATGATGTAACACAGTAAAATTCTGAGCCAAGCTCCGTTGAACCGGCCAAATTACATCCCAGTGAACTATTTGAAACCATAGAACAATCAGTTCTGAGAAACTGGACTCTACATTGGCGCCCAACACCTGAGACTGCCAAGAAATTTCTAATTTTTATTTTTTTTTTGTGACAGTAATATAAGTTAACTCAGACATTTGGGGGACAGTATGGACCCTCTCTTCCCATTTACATCAGCTGAGGACCTAACTGTGCTCCCACAGGTCATGGCATTCACTCAGTGAGAGGCTATGATACTCCAACCAAGATGTGGTTATCCAGTCCATGGCTCTACACAGTCCCAGGAAACAGCTCCTTGAATCATCATTCTGCTCCATTCAGGAGACAATTCTCCTTTCCTTCCCCTACACATTACGTTTGTTGAAGAAACCCACCCTTCAGGTGACAATTGTTGGTTAGGACTTGTGAGGAAATGATCACTGGGATCTAAGATCACAGAACTTCCCATCCTCTGTTTTACCTGGAGGCTAAAGCACCTATGAGGACAGGCTGAGAGAGTTGGGACTGTTCAGTCTGGAGAAAAGAAGGCACCAAGGAGACTTTATTGTGGCCTTCCAGTATCTGAAGGGGGCTACGAAAAAAAATCTGGGGAGGGACTTTTTAGGGTGTTGGGTAGTGATAGGATTGAGGGAAATGGATCCAAGTTAGAGCAGAGGAGATTGAGATTAGACATAAAGAAGGAGTTCTTTGCCAAGACAGCTTTACCCTACTTACAAATCAGGCTAAGCAGAGAACCTAGGGAACATCAAGTTTTACTCATGGAGGTGTCTCATCTAGTCCAACTCCCCTGCTCAAGTAGGGTCACTTAGAGCAGCTTGCACAGGATTGTTTCCAAGCGGGTTTTGAGTATCTCCAGAGGAGGATACTCCACCCCAGGAGGAGCTCCCAACCACCCTTCCACCTTCTCTCCACCTCTCTACCTTATCCAGAGTCTGCCTTATGTGCAAGGTGAGTTTGGAGGATCAGCAAGGAGGGTTAGAAGCAGAGTGGTTAGTTGGGTTACACAGATCCAAGCAGAACAGCAGAAGTCCAGGGAGAAAACCCAGACACTGACAGACTCCAACAAACAGATCTCTCTTATCTGTGTTTGTGTCCTTGCTTTTATACACCTCAGCATGCCTCTGAGTGAAGCGGTCATCACCATTGCTTGCTTTTCACAGCCTCTCATCTAATTTCTCCCATTAATATATTCCACTTAGCTTCAAACCAGCACAATGAGCATTGATAAAATCCTTATTGCTGAGGTCCAAATGTCCACATGACTGAGCCTTCAATTGGGAGAGTTCCTCAGAAAAACAATTTCCTCTCCCAGCCCCTCTTGGCTCAAAAATGCCTCTTGGACCTTGCCCTGACAGTTCTGCAACCAGTTTATGCTTGATCAGTGCTTCCACACAAATGTAAGACAACCTTGCTCCACATCAGCCTATTTATCCTTCACCAAACACCAAGAGATCTCTCTTCTTTTCCAGGTTGCACTTCCCTGGCATTCAGTGGGAGCAGAATGCCCTCAGATTAGACCACAGGCAGTGGGATTATAGAGGGATTTTCATTGAAAAGAAAACCTTTAAACTTCCTTGGATGAACACAAAAACTGACCTGTTTCTTCCCAGGAAAGAAGACAAAAGGCTATCTCAGGTTTGACAGTTCTCCAAGGCCTCCAGGAAGTATCAAGAAGGAACAAGAAAACAAACACACACAATCAGTAAAATGATTTAGGTGATCCTCTCTCCATCAAACAAATGCAGTTTCTCTTAGGTGTTGACATTTCTTTGTAGCAAAATCAAGGCTGCAAATGCAAGTGATTAATTCTAGGTTCTTCTTTTTCTTTGTTTTCACTTCTTTTTGTGTTCATCCTTTTCAGTCTTTTTGGCATTTTATATGGTCAAATATTCTAAGTGGAGCTGTTCCTCCACACGAGCCAACCCAGGCAGCCCAAATTTTGTATTCGAATTTCATAGAATGGTAAGGTTGGAAGGGACCTCAAGGATCATCTAGTTCCAATCCCCTGCCATAGGCAGGGACACCTCCCACTAGTACAGCTCACTCAAGGCCTCCTCCAACCTGGCCTTCAACCCCTCCAGGGAGGGAGCAGCCACAACCTCCCTGGGCAACCTGTGACAGTGTCTCACCACCCTCACTGCAAACAACTTCCTCCTAACATCCACTCTAAATCTCCCCTCTGCCACTTCAAACCCATTGCCCCTTGTCCTCTCATTGCAGGACCTTGTCAATAGTCCCTCCACAGCCTTCTCGGAGCCCCCTTCAGATACTGGAAGGCTACTCTAAGGTCTCCTGGAAGCCTTCTCTTCTGCAGGCTACAGAGCCCAAACTCTCTCAGCCTGTCATCACAGCAGAGCTGCTGCAGCCCTCTCAACATCTTCATGGCCTCCTCTGGACCCACTCCAACAGTTTCATGTCCTTCCTGTGCTGGGGGCTCCAGAGCTCCACACAGGACTCCAGGTGGGTTGTGAGGAGAACAGAGCAAAGGGGCAGAATCCCCTCCCTTGCCCTGCTGACCACACTGCTCTTGCTGCAGCCCAGCACTCAGTTGCTGTCTGGGCTGCACTCACACTGCAGGCTCATGTTGAGCTTTTCATCACCCCACACCCCCAGGGCCTGTTCCTCAGGGCTGTTCTCAACCATTGCCCACTCACCCTGCAGTTGTGCTTGGGATTGTGCCTACCCAGTTGCAGGGCCTTACACTTGGCCTTGTTGAATGTCATGAGGTTGGCCTGGGCACACCTCTGCAGCCTGTCCAGGTCCCTCTGGATGGATCCCTGCCCTCTAGCAAGTCGACTGTGCCACACAGCCTGGTACCATCTGCACACTTGCTGAGGCTGCACTGATTCCTCTGTCCATGTCACTGACAAAGATGTCAAACAGCACTGTTCCCAGCACTGACCCTTGAGGGACACCACTTGTTACTGGTCTCCAGGTGGGCACTGTGCCCTTGATCACCACTCTCTGCGTGCCACCATCCAGCCAGTTCCTTATCCAGCAGTGCTCCACCCATCCAGTCCATGTTTTTCCAGTTTGGTGACCAGGATGTCCTGTGGGACAGAGTCAAATGCCTCACTCAGGTCCAGGCAGATGACATCAGTTGCCCTTCCCTTGTCCTCTGTCACTGACTTCTTCAAACAAACCACCAAATTTGGTTTCTTCACTAACCCTTACAACCTGACTTTTTTTTTCTCCAAGTCCTACCCTGGAATTCATTTGTCTGTGACTATGGTAAAAGTATAGGCATGGTTCTAGTCTTGCTTTTCTGTCATAATAGTTTGACTTCCCACCCATAGTATTTCAGGGCCTGATTCTGACCTTCTAACTCCTGTAAGATGCCATAAGTACAAGACATCTCCATTTCATACTGTTTATTATTATGAAGACATTTGGCATGTCACAGATTCAAGCTTTGTTTGGTGCCAACAGCTCCCAGCTTGGTGAGAGAACAAAACCCAGCTCACCGTGCTGGTATCTTTTCCTTAGTAAAGAAATTTGGGAGGCAGTAAAAAAAAAAAATCTCAAAGCTTTATAAATTCATCAAAATTCAGGTGTTGAAGGCCTTTTTTTGAGGTGACTTGGTCATTAGATGCCTAGTTACAACAGCACATCAGAAGGACTTAGGCACCCCGGGAATTTGAGGCAAGAAGTACTCCTTCTGTGGCAGCAGTGCAGCAATGTTTATAAATTGCTCCAAGAGCCTTAGATGAAAGGACTTGTAAATGTAGAACACATTATTAACTCTCATTAATTCATTCCATAAACTACCTCTGTGACCCCCTCCTGATGTCCTCCTTCACTTACTGCTGCATCTGCAGCTGTCTCCAGCTACAGCTAGGATTAGCATTAGACAAAGCGCAAATGTGAGTAACCTGGCTAGGGAAGGGAGAGGCTGCTCACAGATATTTGTCTTCTGTATTTTTATATATCCTGTAAATATTCATTATCAAACAGGGCTGGACTGGCAGTCTGCCTTCTTTCTGATGAATCATTTCACTCTGTTTAAGCTATGTTCCTTTTTCATAGAATGGTAAGGTTGGAAGGGACCTCAGGGATCATCTAGTTTTCCTTCAAACTCTGTTCCCTGATAGAATTACAGAATCATAGAATGCTCTGGGTTGGAAGGGACCTCCAAAGCTCATCCAGTCCAACCCCCTCTGCACTCATCAGGGACATCCTCAACTAGATCAGGTTGTCCACAGCCCTGTCCAGCCTCACCCTGAATATCTCCAGGGACAGGACCCCCAACCTCCTCCCTGGGCAATCTGTTCCAGTGTTCCACTCTCAATCACCCTCATGGTGCAGCACTGGTTCCTAACATTCACTCTAAATCTGCTCTGCTCTAGTTTGAAGCCATTGCCCTCATCCTATCACTGCAGGCTTTTGGGAGCAGTCTCTTTTCAGCCTTCTTATGTCCCCCTTCAAGTACAGGAAGGTCACTACTAGGTCCTCTCTTCTCCAGGCTGAACTCCTTACTTGATATAAAAGAAAGCAGTTCACTGCAATAAGTTTTCTTCATCTCACTAATGAGCAAATCAAATGTTTCCTACTTCAAGAGAGTCTGGGAATCTGCTGGAGAGAGTCCAACACAGAGCCATGAGGATCATTTGGGGACTTAAGCATCTCCCCTATAGAGAGAGACTGAGAGCCCTGGGGGTGTTTAGTCTGGAGAAAACTGAGAGGGGATCTGATCAATGTCCATCAGTGTCTGAGGGGTGGGGGTTAAGTGGAGGGGGCAATCTCTTTTTGGTGCACAGTAATAAGCCAAGGAGCAATGGATACAAACTGGAACAGAGAAGGTTTCACCTCAACATGAGAAGAAACTTCTTTACAGGGAGGGTGACAGAGAGGGGACCTGATCAATGTGTATCAATATCTGAAGGGTGAGGGTCAAGTGGAGGAGGCCAAGCTCTTTTGGGTGGTGCACAGTAATAGGACAAGGAACAATGGATACAAACTTGAACATGGAGGATTTCACCTTAACATGAGGAGAAACTTCTTTACAGTGAGTATGATGGAGCCCTGGAATAGGCTGCCCAGAGAGGTTGTGGAGTCTCCTCTGGAGACTTTCAAACTCTGCCTGGGTGCATATCTGTGCAGACTACCCTGGGTGATGCTGCTTTTGGCAGGGGGGGTGGACTGAATGACCTCTGGAGGTCCCTTCCAACCTCTAACATTCTGTGATCCTGTGATTTGGCTTTCTGGTGCTGTGACATGCTCTGGAAGGCTGTTTGGAGCTACCTGTAGGCTGCTGGCAGCACTTTGCATGATTACCTAGCATCTATGTGTTTATATATAGGATGTAATCACCTCAAATGCTAAAGCCTGCTCTATGAATAGGTAATAGGAAATAAACTTTTGTTCTGATTGCATAGGACTGTGATTAATTGTTTGAACTTTGGTAAATGAAAAACACTTAATTACTTTAAAAAAAGCCAAAACTCAAAACCCCACAAAACCCAATTCCAAGTCTTCATAATGGGCTGTTATTATTTAAGGTTAATATATATTTTATATGTTTTATGTGCAGATTATAGCACTTTTTTGTGTTTTTTGGTTTGCTTTTTTTTTTTTTTTGTTATTATTATTCAATTGGTTTATTACTTTATTCATCAATTTCCCACAAATAATACTTGTGCTTATATATTTCAAGGTCTATTGACAAGGTCTTGCAATGACAGGACAAGGGGCAATGGGTTTGAACTGGCAGAGGGGAGATTGAAAGTGAATGTTAGGAGGAAGTTGTTTGCAGTGAGGGTGGTGAGACACTGGCACAGGTTGCCCAGGGAGGTTGTGGAGCACAGAAGCACAGAATATGATCAAAGATCACCTCCCTGGAGGTGTTCAGGACCAGGCTGGACGAGGCCTTGAGAGAGCTGTACTAGTGGGAGGTGTCCCTGTCTATGGCAGGGGGTTGGAACTGGGTGATTCTTTCAGGGAGTTGCACAGAGCCAGGAGGTCTCCCCTCAGCCCCCTCTTCTTCAAACTAACCATGCCCAGCTCCTTCAGTCTCTCCTCATTAGATTTATTCTGCAGGCCCTTCACAGCTTCCTTGCCCTCCTCCATGTGTCTCTAGTATTGACGTGCCCCAAAATTGTACACAGCACTCCAGGTGTGGCTTCACCAGAGCAGAGTCCAAGGGGACAATCTTCTCCGTGTTCCTGCTGGACCCAGCATTTCTGCTCCCAGCCAAGATGCCATTGGCTTTGTTGGCCCCCTGGGCACACTGCTGGCTCACATTCAGCTGCTTGTGCATTACAACCCCTAGGTCCCTTTATTTGTCCTTGCTCAATTCCATTTTTTCACACTATTTATCTACATTTTAAAGATTTTCGAGTGTTTTGGGTTGGCTTTGTTTTCCCCTTATTTTTACAACAAGCCTAAGCTGCCTAGGTGATATTACCTGCATGTTTCCTAGGCATAGCTTTTATTTCATCATCCAAGTAACTGATGAAAACATGTAGCGCTGCTGCTGCAAGCAGAGCACACAGGGTCCTGACTGACAGACTGCAGTGAATCATTAACACCCTCCCTGTGACAGTGGCTTTCCAGACATCTACCTTGGGGCAGTTTAATGGCAGACACACTTGCCCCAGTTTACTTTGGAAAACGCTTGCAAAAGTCACAGCACACAACACCGTAAAGTTCTCCTATAGCCACTCCATTCTCCCCTGGAAAAGAGTAAGTTTGAAACTCAGATAAATTGCTTTTGACAGATCTTTGTTGCTTGCACAATTTCTTGGTTGTTTTTTTTTGTTGTTTTGGTTTGTTTGGGCTTTTTGTTTGTTTGTTTTTTTCTTTTTTTCCCTGATACATTATTTGATTGCTATTTCACTATTCATTTTTCTTTTCCTGAGAAATCTGACTGGTCTTTAATTTCTCTGATCCTCCATTTCTTTTAAGGAGAATGATTGCATTTGCCTTTTTCCAAGGTCTGGAATTTCATAAATCCTCCACATTCTCTCAACCTTCAATGGCTCTATTTGATTCACCTCATTCTTAGTTTCCCAGTGAAGAGAGACCAGGTCCAGCCAATTTAAAAAAATTGAACCTTGCTTAGTACTCTCTGGCAACTTGTTCTCTGCTGTAGCCCCAAATCCTGCTATTACACCACCAATAATGTGGTGTAGCAGCTGATCTTCCTACTGATAGGTAGACTCTGATCCATAAAAAAAACAAAAACCCTTGCTATCTATCTATCTATCTATCTATCTGCCTGTCTATCTATCTATCTATCTATCTATCTATCTATCTATCTACCTACCTACCTACCTTTCTATCTATCTATCTGCCTGTCAATCTATCTACCTATCTATCTATCTACCTATCTATCTATCTATCTATCTATCTATCTATCTATCTATCTATCTATCTATCTACCTACCTTTCTATCTATGTGTCTGTCTATCTATCTATCTATCTATCTATCTATCTATCTATCTATCTATCTATCTATCTATCTATCTGGCTATCTATCTGTTTATTCAGCTATCTATCTTTCTATCTGTCTATTTATCTGTCTGTCTATCCATCTATCTGTCTGTCTATCTATCTTTCTATGTGTCTGTCTATCTATCTGCCTATCTATCTCTTTATCTATCTATCCATCTATCTATCTATCTATCTATCTATCTATCTATCTATCTATCTATCTATCTATCTATCTATCTATCTGTCTGCCTGTCTATCTGTCTGTCTATCTGTCTATCTATCTATCTCAGTGGTGCTTATTCCTCCTCCCTATATACTTTGCCCTGGTGGGGCTGCAGATGGAGTATTGTGTCCAGTTCTTGGCCCCTCAGTTCAAGAAGGACCTCAGGGAACTGCCTAGAAGAGTCCAGAGCAGAGCCACAATGATGATGATGTGGAAGATCTTCCTTATGAGGAGAGCCTGAGGGAGCTGGGGTTGTGCTGTTTGGAGAGGACGAGACTGAGAAGTGACCTCATTAGTGTTTGTAAATATGGAAAGGGTGAGTGCCAAGAGGATTGAGCCAAATGCTGCTTGGTTATGGCTAATGACAGAGTAAGGGGCAATGGTGGAGGTTGAGGCATAGGAAGTTCCATGGAAATGAGGAAGAGTTTTTTCACTGTGAGTGTGACAGAACCCTGGAACAGGTTGCCCAGGGGGGTTGTGAAGTCTCCCTCCCTGGAGATCTGGTCTTGAATATCTCCAGAGATCTTGCTCTATGAGGGGATTGGACTGAATGAGCTTTCATGGTCCCTTCCAAGCCCTGACATTCTGTGATTCTGATATTCTACCAATAGAATTCCATCTAAACCAGTGGGCCAGCACTTTCCATCATCATCATCATCATCATCATCATCATCATCATCATCATCATCATCATCATCATCATCATCATCATCATCATCATCACCAAAATCACCATCATCATTATCAATATCATCAATATCACCAATATCATCATCATCAATATCACCATTATCATCATCATCATCACCATTATCATCAATATCATCAATGTCATCATCATCATCCTCAATAATATTGTCTATATTCCCTCCTGGTGTATCTTGTTTTGTGCCCTAACTAAAAAGCTGTCCAGTGCAACAAGCAGGATAAACTCCTGCAGAATCCCACTGGATGCATCCTTCTACTTTTATCCTCCTTTGCACAGTGCATCATTATTAAATCTCTGTTAGCAGTCTGAAAGGCTGTTTGGAAGACAGAAAAAAAACCCAAACCCAAAACACCAACTTTGGGCATCCTCATAGTCCTTCTTCTTGCTCTTGTTTGAGATTGTTGCTGCAGAAGTATGGATTTGACAGGAGGCTGAAGGAGTTGCCATGAAAGGTTCTTTAACCACAGGCACTCACTACTTTGGTTTTGCTTTGACATTTCATAGATTTCACCCAGGTGGTTATGGTGGTGATGGAACACTTGACATCAGGAGAGTTCAAAGCACTTCCCATGCTGAACTTTTTATTAAGGCAAAACTGAGCAAAGTGACTTTCCTGAGGTTGCCTAGCAAGTTATTGGCTGAGCCAAGAATGCAGGCCAGACTTCTTGAATCCCAGGCCAGTGCTCCATCATTATGCCATCCAGCCTCCCTTATTATTAATGCTCAGCCTAAATATATTCTTGTAGCAATTGATTTAATGCCATTAGTTGCAGACAGCTAATCCAAAGGTCTTTTAGTTGTCCAGCCTCCAGGGATTTGCTGGAACAAAATGCTTCAGGACAGATCCAGAAAACAACTTTATAACTGTTTCTGGAAGCATAGCTCCTGTATTTTTTTCCTTTCACTTGGAAAGTTATTTCAAAGGGCAATGATCACCTGATTCTAAATCCACTGGAAATCAAATGGAAAGATTACATTTAACTGAGTTCGTGATCAAGCCCACAGGGCTTTTCATAGAATCATAGAATGGTAAGGTTGAAAGATCATCTAGTTCCAACCCCCTGTCATAGGCAGGGACACCTCCCACTAGAACAGGTCACTCAAGGCCTTGTCCAACCTGGTCCTGAACACCTCCCTGGGCAACCTGTGCCAGTGCCTCAACACTACATTTCATTTCCAAACTGTAACACTCAATAGAGATGTGTGATAGCAGTTAATGGGATAAAGTCAAGATGATGATCACAGCACATGAAAAGATAACTAAGCAAAATAATAATGACAACAATAATAACAACAACAACAACAACAACAACAACAACAATAATAATAATAATAATAATAATAATAATAATAATAATAATAATAATAATAATAATAATAATAATAATAATAATAATAATAATAATAATGTAA
>VWYK01038402.1:4327-15062 GCA_013399775.1 Semnornis frantzii | reverse complement strand
AATTGAATTACCTTCTTGAGTTTGATTTCACTTCACTGGGACCAAAACAGGATGCAATCTGTAGTCACTGAGAAAAAAGCCTCATCAGCACCACAAAATGGGAAAATAACGCTGAAAATGGAGCTGAAGTAAAAGCCCTTCCACTTCTGCTTATCCTTCCAAATGACTGGGGGTGAGAAAGAACATGTTGCTAACTGTGTAATGAGGCACAGATTGAAAATAGCTTAAAAGCCTATACACAGTAATGGGGAGAATTTTACTCAGCGGCACTCCACAAAAGTTATTGCAATTGTACTTGTTAGTTATTATCAACTTGGTCTCCAGGATCTCAGTAAGTGCCATTAGACATCTGCTGTGGGACTGTTTTCAGCAAGCGAAGAAGTTGCCAAGTCCTTTAAAAAGTATAAATAAATGGGAAGCATACATCATGATTTTTCCTGTAGATGTTTATCCCCAATAACATTATGTAGGTTTTTTTCTTCCTTTTTATTGTCAACTTAAATATTATTATTGGAGTAAGTTGACATATGCTGTTTGCTGTAATAAGTACTTTCCTGGTGAGTTGGATAATATTTATTCTACTCATTGTAATACCTGTTTTAGCAATTGATAGCCAAGAAAGGTATAAGTTTATAAAATCCAAATATCTAGATTCCTCACTTTCTAAACTTAATAACTCATGCTTACTTTACTTTTGCCACATTTCTGTAGGATTAGTCTCTTTAAAAGAAGGCAAAATATAGAGAAAAGGGATCAAATCCATAAAAGAATGAATGGATCGAAACAAAAAAACATTCTTGGTTTCAACAGATACGAATTAGGTGTCCATTTCCAAGTGCACCATTCAGAACATTGAACCCACAGTACTGTTTCGGGTGCTGATTTTGACTGCATTTTGCACTAAGCTAAGCACCATATAGTTGCTCATCCGTTTCCCCTCTGCAACATGCAGTAGGACGATGGAAGTGGATAGGAAGAGTAAAAGCAAGAAAACATGTGGGCTGAGACAAAAGTTGCTTAGTAAGTGGAGACAAAGGAGAAGAAGATAAAAAGAAAATTAAGTTAAAGGAGAAATGCAAAGGCAGTCACTCACCACCTTCACTGGTAGACTAATGGCCAAGTGGTTCACAAGCAATGGACTGCAAAACTCGAATCTCTTGTTTTATAGCTGAGCAAGGTGTCATATGGCACAGAATATTTCTATGGTTAGTTTGGGTCACCAGCCTAGTTTTGTCCATGCATGCCCCTGATATAGTCATAGTGAGGGCAGACAGAAAGAGGGAAGAACTTAATGTTGCACAAACATTATTCAGCAACAGATAAAACAGGAACATGTTATCAGCCCTATTTTGATCACAGATGTAAAACACAAAATGGTATGAGCTGCTAGAAAGAAAACAAATGCTATCCCAACCAGATGCACAAAATCTGTACAGATACCAACCTATAAAAAAATATTCAGAAAAAACAGCTCAGATGAGCAAGACCTGAATCCTAGGAACTCTTTCAATGGAGATCTCTCCTCTGTCCCATGGATGAATCCCAAAGCTATCCCAGACTCCGGGCAGAACACGGACTGGTCCTGGATCAAGATGCTACTGTCCTTTCTGGGTAGAAATCTGGACTATTGCAGACACAGGAACGCAAACTGTCTTGGAACTTGCCTGTTGCTCGCCTTGTCTAACTAGGTGCCTGGGAATTGTATGGAAAGTGCTAGCTGGACCAGACAGTGATTTTAGTAAGACAGTATAATACAGAAAACTGCTGTCACTGTATAAGTAGAATATAGATACAGTCAAATCTCCCAACAAGCAAACGTGTATTTGGTCATTAACAAAATGCTTATTTGCTGTAGCTCTTTAGGACCACCAAATACCTGGGGCAACTAAAAGCTAGCTTTCCCTAAATGTACTCACCTTAGTGGAGGTGGTTTTTAAATGGACGCAGCTTCAACAATCCTTAGATTTCATATGGTTTATCAGACCAGTATTGAGCAGGAATCTTCCTTTGCAGACGGAGTCCCTCCCTTGCAACAGATGTGCTGTAGAAAATAGAGTTGGAATGAAAGAAGGGCAAGGGGGTTTTTATCCTTCAAAAAAGTCTTGCTTGCTTCTGATATGCGCTTCACTGTTTGCCCAGGTAAGGAAGGCCATAAGGTAACCGGGCAATAACAATTTTGCAATAAGTCTTGCAGGAAACCTTGCTTTGCTCCCCTCTCCTCTATATTGTGTCTGTTTTTGCACGTTGTTAAAACTAGGGCACTACATATATACACAGAAATTCACTCTAACCCTCTCACAGAAGTAGGCCCTCACTCTCCTACTTATTCGCTGGTTTTGTTTTTCTTTCGTTCCAGGAGATCTTACTGGGAATCACAGGCAAAGTTGCTCTTCTCAGTCCTTCCCAATGTGGCAAGAGGAAAGGCAGAGCCTTGAAAGCAAAGGTAACTGCAGAAGAGTATGCAGTTATTCGCTTGCAAAAGAGCCCTCTTGGGCCATTTCCTGTGCTTTTTCTTCTCACTTTCCCCATGATCAAAGAGAAGTATCCACAGTCTGCATAATACATGAAGCTGAGATAGCTAACAGCGAGCTCTGGCTCGGAGAGCTCTGGAGTGTGTAGGGAAACTTTGATGTTTGCATGCTCTGAATGGCCCTAACGGCTGCTCTTGCCCTGTATGCCACTGCCTCCCTCAAAACCCTGCTCAGAAACAGAACTGAAGAGTTACAGTTTCCTTACTTTCAGTAGGATGGTCTCTTATTTAAATCCCTGACAGGAACCAACCCGATTTGGGCTATCTAATACCTAATGAAGCAACAGAGTACAAGTCTTCTATCAGTGCGGTGAGGGATGAGAAGAAGAAGAAAACTTGTTTAGTGACACCGGTGGAGATGGGCAAATACAGGACAGTATCTCCGAGTGGAGCCAAAAACCATCCCCTATGACTGCACGGAGGAAAGGGATTAGCTCTCAGGGCTGAAATCATGCTTTATGGTAGGCTTCTACATGCTTTGAAGCACAAGCCTGAGAAATTGAAAAGGAAACAATCCTTAATCCTGCTTTTTTTAAAAAATGATTTAATGATAAAGTCAAATCCACTTTTCTCTAAGTAGCTCAACTGCGTTTTAGAAGCTGGGCTATTTCCTGAGATGTTAGGCTTTGGTTATATAAAGAGATCGACATTGTTTATTGGGGCAAGGGAAGGAAAGGAGTAGGCAGTGATGTGTAGGAGAAGTTTGGATGATCTTTGTAGAGGGCTGCCTCTTATTTCGGCATTGCTATCGCTACTGTTTTTTTATTGCATAATGTAGGGGTTGGGGGATACAAAAAGAAATACAAAGAAATGTTACAAATGATCTGAGGCACAAGGCAATTCGTACCAAAGACAATACGAAATGTATTTGTTAAAGGGAAATCAAGCAGCGTTGGGCATGAGGGGAGTCTACCAACTCGTGCAACAACCACGTGACAGTCTCTCCTATTTAGACATACAGCTTATGCATATGTATCAAGTCTGTTGGAATTATATAAATGAGTTCTTGAAATTCTTGCTGCATGAGAGGTCACCTGTGCGCCTGCGTCATCTGGGCTATTGGCGGTTCCCCGGGCCCCACTGGTGGTCGCTGGAGATGAAAACTGGTGTCCTCCTATGCCTGTCCTCCCGACTCTGACCCCTGGCGTATGCCCAATACTACCCGGCCACACAAGTCCCCCTGTCCCACAAGCAGTACAATCCCACCAGGTCCCACATTACTTCCCCATCTCAGGAAGGCACATCTGTCTCCTGGTGTTATCCTGACATGAATCATACCCCTGTTTATCACTGAAGGAAAAATGTTGTGTCCATTTTACCAATACATCCTGAAAATCCATTCAGCTGATGCAGGTTTTTTTACTTCCTATTACATGAACATTTCTTTCAGAAAAACAAAATAAACAACTACTCTTGATATCTTATCCAATGTGAATGATGGAGTCTTAATGACATATGTTCCAGCCAGCTAAGAAAGACCATCTACCCGTCCTCTGTGCTGAGCATATTTAAGATCTTAAAAGCATCATGCCAGTGTGTTTCAAGGTCTAGACTAATGAAGAGAGCTAAACGCAAAATAATAGGTAGGTAGAAAATGATTAAAATTGTGTATAAACATTATTAGCAATATTTACTCTTTTAAATCAGGAAGCTTTTAGTGACCCACCTTGACACCAGAGGTTCACATACAGGAAAAAATAGCTTGCAATAAATGTGAAAGGAAAAGCCTCTGGTTTGGATTCATCCCATGATCAGTCCGTGTGTAAATCCGTAGTCTTGCTGATGGCACTGAGAGGATATTCAAGATGACTTGAAAACAACAACAACAACAACAGCAAAGTTTACATTAGTTAAATAATATCATCTTTGTAAGGAATAGTTATAATTTAAAAAAAAAAAATTGGAAAGGAAAGAATTAAATACATGGCATATTACCTGCCTGTGAGGAGTCCACATTCAGAAATAAAATAAACTATTGAGACATGAGCAATAAATAGGAACATCTTGCACTGTCAAATTTTGGCAAATAATCTGTCTTTTGGGGTTTTTGTTTGTTTATTTGTTTTGTTATTTGTTTGTTAAAAAATACCCAAACACAATTACCCATGTGCTTAAACTTTATAATTTCCAAGGAATCAGAATCAAGATTTCTTTCATAAACAGAAAACAAAACATATATATATATATTTTTTTTAAAGTACTGAGTATCTAATAGCATATCAATTTAATATGCAGTTTTTAAAATGCTCCCAAATTAAGTGAAACAGTAACACAATTTCACATGTTCATATTTATTGCTATCAGGAAACTGTAGTCCATTCTCTTTTCAGGTTTATGATACTGCAAATATCAAGTCAATAACCTTCTCAGAATCCTCTGTCTGTTTTTATCCTTGATGTCAACCTGTCGATATGCTCCTAATACCTCCCTTCCCTTTCCCTGCTTCTCACCCTTATATGTCATCTCTATATATGTGTGAGTCTCAAGGAACCCAAAAGGTCAAGTGGAGCATCTCACACTCGACAGAGATATAGCTCAGAGCAAACCTTTTCACTGTTCTTTGCATCCCTTATGCCCAAGACAATCATTTAACTTTGCCAAATAGAGGCACCTTGAGGGAAAACTTCTTTTCTGGAGTACTGGACCACCCTACCCACAGGAGGTCATGGAGACTTTCAAGACCTGTTTGGATGTGTTTCTTTGTGATCTGCCCTAAGTGATCCTACTTACGCAGAAGGGCTGGACATGACGATCTTCAGAGGTCCCTTTAAACTCCCACCGTTCTATGATTCTATGTCACTGATTATCTCTGTATCCTATAGTAGGCAGCTTGACAAGGCGCTTTTTTCTCTTTCATTTTCTCCTCTGTCCTGTGTTTCTTTTTCTCAACATCATTCCCATTCTAGAAGTCTCTCTAAGCTGGTGTCAGCACGCCGCTTGCCCCTGCCCAGATTGAGAAAGTTGTAGACTTCAGTGAGGTCATTCCTCAGCTTTCTCCAAGCTGTGCAAACCAAACGAAACAAAGCTATCTCAGTCACTCTTTCTAGGTCTTGTCCTTGAACTCTGTCACCAAATCGGTCACTCTCCTCAAAACTGCACACAGTTCTGGAGGTGGAACCACACCAGTGTGGTGTGAAGGGGAGAAATCACTTCCCTCAACCAGTTTGCTGTGCTGTGCATGATACACCCCAGGATACGGTTGGTGCTTTTGGCTTCCAGGGAACACTGTTGAATCACATTCAGCATGCCATCAGCCCAGACTTCTTTCTATTGGGCTGCCTTCCAGCTTCTTGTCCAAAAATGATTTTTCTGTAATACTTACCATTACATTACATCATCACTTCAGTTATACACGGAAACTATGAGGAAAAAGACAATAAAGTTTTCTCTTAGTTAAAGAAGTTTTCTCCTAGCTATATAAGAAAACAGAACCATGCATTTGACAAGCAGCATGTACTAAGTCCATGACCTAACCTCTGGTCTATTCACCTGGGTCCTGGGATCTTCTTTTGAAAAGACAAAAGAATTTACAATTCAACTGAGAACTGTATACTGGATAAAAATGCATTTTCACTGCATATTTCACTAAAATATGAAATACTATATTTTCAGGTAGGTACCAGTGCTGTGAAATGTCAAGGGATTTTTATTTTCTTTCACAAAGGTTTTAGATATTATCAGAGCAAAACTTCTGTGTAATTGACATTCCCTTTACTGTCACTCAGACAAACGGAAGGATTAAAACATCAATTAAATGGTGATTATGGCACCGTGCTACTTCAAAGAATCTGAAATTGGGTTCTTAACAAACTTCTGTGGAAGTGGCTGTTAAGGAAATATTGGAGGTGCAATTCCGAGTTTAACATCTGAAAATATGTTTTTCTTCTTTGAAAATGAGCAATTTGTTTTTGAAGAGAGATTAAAATAGATGCATCTCAGGCAATCTGGAAAGCTAAGCCTAGCTAATGGGAACACTGGATATGCTGAATGTCCAATACAGGTGAAAATATGATTCTTTTGGTCAGTATACATAAATCTATGTTTTCATAGTCAATGCCAATCCAAAATAGATGTTGTGACGGTTTGGGAGTTCCCCGCCCCCCCACACTTTGAAATGACCCAGACTAGATCTCAGTCGGACTGGAAGTTAAGAGATGAAGCTATATTTACAGCTCAGCACAATATACAACCAAATATATACAGTATATACAGGAATATTTACAGAAATATACAAGTTTAAGGTAATACAGACACACAACTCCCCTCCCAGAAATCAGAGACCCCAGGAGGGGCTCCCAACCACCCTTCCACCTTCTCCCCACCCCCACACCTTACCCCAAGGTTTGGCTTACGTGCAAGGAGGATTGGCTGGGGTGGATTAGAAGAAAAGTGGTTAGTGAAGTTATTCAACAGAGAGAAGCCAGAGCTGCTAGCCCAAGACCCAAGCAGCAAGCCAGCCAGTAAGCAAGTAAGTCCCTCGTGACCCAGACTGCCAACTCCAGAGACTCTTATCTTCTTTGTTATGGTTTCCTTATACCTAAACATCGCAGCAAGCCTCTGAGTGAAGTAGACATCACCATGATTTTACCTTCACAGCCTACAGTATAATTTTCTCTATTAAAAAATATTCCGATTAGCTCAAACCAGCACAGATGTAGTCACCATAGCACTGGGATGCAGAAGTCCCAGATGATAAAAAATTAACTTAGTCTCACCCTGGGTCAAGTGTGGGTATGTTCCCGAGTATGTAGGCACAACTTTAGATTTTAAAGAGGTGGATTTTTCTAAGAGGTGGATAATTGGGTGCTTTAGACATATATACTTGGTTTGCTAGGCTAAAGAGCACCTGCTGATGCAAGAGGCACTCTTCAAAAAACCGGGAAACTCGGAATCACTTCAGTCTGGAGAAGAGGAAGCTCCAAGGTGACCTTCTTGTGGCCTTCCAGTATCTGAAGGAGGCCTACAAAAAAGATGGGGAGGGACATTTTAGGATATCAGGTAGTGATGGGACTAGGGGGAATGCAGCAAAGCTGGAGGTGGGGAAATTCAGATTGGATGTGAGGAGGAAGTTCTTCACTATGAGAGTAGTGAGAACCTGGAATGTGTTTCCCAGGGAGGTGGTTGAGGCCCCATCCCTGGAGGTGTTTAAGGCCAGGCTGGATGAGGCTCTGGCCAGCCTGATCTAGGGTAGGGCATCCCTGCCTATGGCATGGGGGTTGGAACTAGATGATCCTTGTGGTCCCTTCCAACCTTGACTGATTCTATGATTCTATGATTCTATGATTTCCAAACTTTTCCATGGTAACCATAAGGGCTAAAAATAGGAAAGATGGAGAAAGAATGTGTCATATTTGAGTGACCTCCAAGCCATGTATCGAAAATCTTCCTTACTGACTGCCTGCTCTGGAGAGCGATCCAATCATACATTAAATTTTATGTCACTACTGTCACTTAGTACCATTTGGTGATGCCAATGAAAAATTTTGAAAATAACAGGTTTTCAAAATTTTTTTCAGAAGACCTTGAATAAAGCAGCATTTCTCCAAGGTTATAACCCCTTTAGGCAATAACCATTTTAGTTTGCTTTCTGGGAAGGGTCTTTGGCCAGCTCCTCATGGTAGTTTCATACTGGGAAAGTCTAGTCTTTCTGCTCTGAGGAGCAACTGGATCAGTGCTTTGGTTTTCACTGATCAGATTTTTCATTGCTTAAGTTGCTAGTTCTTCTTCAGTTATTGTTGTTCCTTTGATTCTTGCCAAGTTCTTATTTTAATTTGCTTAGCCTTTAGTGAGATAACAATATCAGTGCAAACTCCTTGGAGAAAGCATGTGTTATGTTCCTATACAGGTGCTAGCCCGGGCTCAGGTTTCCAGTAGCATAATATTGTTACCAGATTTCACTCCTGGCTATGCCACTGTCTTGCTTTATATTCTTAAACAACTTAACTTATTTCAGTGTCTGTTCTCAGCTGATAAAACATGATGAATACAAATGCATACAGTTGTCATAAAGAAGAATAAGGCAGTTCAGTTCCTAATCCATTACTAATGTGTGAATATAAATATTAAGGTAAATTTCTAATGATTTGAAGACTGCAGCACACTCCTTTTATTACCATTGCCTCTACAGTAATGCCTCAGCAGTTTTCTGGATTCCAGCCTCGCATTGTGCCGCCTGAACTGTTTCTGTGTGACACTAAAAGAAGTCAGTTGCTGTTCCATGAGAATTTTACATCAACTTCTGTTAAGTTTGATAAGCACTCTCTCATAATGCATATTGTGTGCAGTGCACGGGTGACTGGAGGTATGGTAATTTTTTTCTTGCTGGAACAAAACCAGAGTGTGTTCTGAGATGTGGATATGTTAATGGAGGGGTGATGCCTTCAAGTTCTTCCATGTTTTAACTCAAATGACACTGTGTGTGATAACTGTGAGAAAATAAATCATGTAGCAGTCTCTGCCTCAGTTTTCTTTGAAAAGAACCATTGTTATGAACTTATTAAGTTTATGAAAATAAATATGTCTTAGGGTACAGTGGTTGTAGTCAATGACTTTAATACCCTAAGAGTCCAACAAGAATTTTCGATTCTCAGAGCCAGCTGTGAATCTAAAGCAGAGGAAGGATAAACAATCAGTGGAGAGGAAGAAGGGTTCATGGGGAGAACATGTGATTCCAGTAGGGATTTCAGTGACAGAGATGTTGCTACAGCAGATCCTCCCCAAGGGGATGGTCAACACCGAGGTACTTTAAAGGAATGCTTTTTTTTGTTTCCTTGCCAACACAACTCATGTGCTAGGTATTGTGTTTCCTTAGCAACACAAATTTCTTAATGAGATAATTTGCACAAAAGATTGCTAAGTGCTGCAGCTGTCTGAGTATGCTGATGTAGATAACTACCTGAGCCATCCAGTGTCTGCTACACACAGATCAATATGTTGGGTAAATATGGACAATAAAGCTGTAGTTCTTTCTTGTGTTGCTTCAGATAAGTTAAGCTATGAGAGGTGAGTTAAGACATGATTTTAGTGTTTAGGTTTTAGACCATACCAGGACCTCAATATGGCAATATTGATGGCATGAGGTGACACACTGTTCAAAGTAATGGAGGGGAAATAAAGCCTCATAAAGGGATTTGAGGAGCTGTAAGCGTAAGTACTACCAGCACCTCTCTGGTCTCCGGTGGGAGCCCAGAATTAATCAAACAGGCACACAAACCCACGCTCATATGCACATGCACAGAGTCATGTGAGCGATATGGAGCACAAAGCATAGGCAAGAAAGGAAGAGGTTAAGAGAAAAGCAGTCTGTTTCATGCTGAATCCTGTCATGCAGTGCAGAGCCTTTGGTCATTTTTAGAAGGGTCTATAACCATAGTCACAGACAATCAGACTCTCATGTAATCTGGGTTCATTCTCTTTTTGCGAAACATTTTCAGTGATTTTTCAGATGACAGCAGCTGTTCTCTGGCAAAATAAGATCTTAGAGACACAGAAGTCTCAAAGTAAGCAAAGATGATCTTTTGAGGTCCTTTCCAGCCCCTGACATTCTGTGATTCTGTGATTTTTTGCTGAGAACACACCTGTGAGTAGAGAAATATTTACCATCCTCAGCTGAACATAGATATTTGAAATATATTGAATGATACTAATTTCTGGTGACTGTATTACAAATAAGAGCCAATAAAACCATACAAAAAAATCATGTCAATAAGAGTTCTGCCTGTCTCCTGCTCATGGAAGTCAAGTCTTTTGATTCATGAAGAACACGGATGTCCATTGCCAAAATTATCCCTAAATCTGCCATCACAGGTTCACTATATATCTGTAATGGGATGGAGAAATTAATTAATGCGAGACAATATATAAAAATATTAACAGTTTATTAATATTAAATATTCAGAACTCGCATCACCCCAATCACCATTTAATAATAATATTAACAGGCTCTTTGCAACATTATGGAAACTATGTACAGGTTATAACAGAATCTGGAAATAGTTATTAAATATATACATTAAATAAACTCGATATAAACTGGAAGAGAAGGTTTTGCGGTCAGTATACCGCTTGCTCACTAGATAAGCATAGGACATAAGGAGTAACTTTCTGCTTAGGGCAGAAGGCAATTAATAATTACAAGAGGCTTTGGCATTTACCCACAGAATTATATCTGACAGTACCCAAGGCAGGGTTGCTGTCGGTAGCCGT
>VWYK01038401.1:15199-28305 GCA_013399775.1 Semnornis frantzii | reverse complement strand
AGGGAAGCAGCAAGAGAACCGTTTGAGAAAGGAAACAATTTGAGAGAAAAAAAAAAAGTATCCTGTGCAGACTGAGCTTGCTGTTTTAAAATTCTGATCTAGTATTAATGGCAATAAAGCAGAGAAAAGCCATGAATAAAAGCCCAGTACCACAATATCTCTGAGATATAGTGAAGCCTGAATAAATCAGAATCATCAGTTTTGGTTTGTGGTCCAGAAGTTTAGCTCTGAAGGCAGCTGGATCAGAGTCAAGCAGCCAGCTCCCACAGCAGCACCTTGGAGCTGCGCTGATTTCCAGGGAAGAAAAGGCTCTGTAAGGCTGCCTGGGCAGCACTGCGTCATTCTTTTGGTTGGCTTGAAGAAGTAAATTAAATGTTTTCCATTAGTATGGTAAAGAAGCTGTACAATTTTGCTTTTCTTTCAAATGCAGGCTCAAGTTACAGAAGGCTTTAGCTAGCTCTGTGGCGAGGACTCCACGGCTGGCGTCTGTGAAGCCAGCAATTCATCCTTATGTGAAACCAGATGTGTGCTCTGCTCCGTTCCCAGGGCTGGGGAGGGCTTTGCAAATCTGCTGCTGTCCATTAAAAAGGATCCCACTTTTCAGTTAAACCATGGAACACACTGAAGAAGAAACAACATGCTCTTGAGGGGAAAGGGGAAGAGGGGGGAGAGCAGAGGAAAACTTGAAGGGAATAAAAGGCACACGCACAGAGCAGCCTAAGAGCAATGCTGTAGTACAGCAAAGACCAGCAAAGCAATAAGCATAACATTACTTGAGGTAACAAGAACTCCTTGATCAATAATTCATATCATTTACAGCAACAGTTACAGCTGCATCAATGAAAAAAAACAAAACCAAAACCAAAAATCTAGGGCAAACATAAAAACCTTCAGAGCAATGAAGTGGCCTTGATTTTCACCAGAACATTTGGCTGCCTCTTATCATGTGTTTCTGCTTAACAACACATCCCTCCAACCAAGAGAGACAAGACAGAAAGGCACAGAACAAACTGACTGGTTGGGAGCAGTGACAATGTTCAGGGCTGCAGTTCAGTCCTGGACACTGCGCATCACCAAAACCTGACAGCACCCTACACTGCTATGCAGGAATCCTAAACTTCACCCACTTAGATACATCCACCCCACTTACACACAGCCACAAACCCCAGGAGGTTATGCAGACACCTTCTGTGAAGCCTTTACTCTCTCTTGTGTGAAATTGCACTTTTTAAGTAACAGAAGAAATAGGGTTTTTTTTTTAAGTGCATAGTTCACTCATATTGTTTCATGTACTCCCAAGGCAAATGTAACAAAGAGAAGCATCTCCCCTGTGAGGAAAGGCTGAGGGAGTTGGGTCTCTTTAGCTCGGAGAAGAGGAGCCTGAGGGGTGACCTTATTCATAGAATCACAGAATCAGCCAGGTTGGAAGAGAGCTCCAAGCTCATCCAGTCCAACCTAGCACCCAGCCCTAACCAATAAACCAGACCATGGCATTAAGTGCCCCATCCAGGCTTTGCTTCAACACCTCCAGGGATGGGGACTCCACCACTTCATGTTTATAAATGTGCAGGGCAGTGGCAGGAGGATGGAGCCAGGTTCTGCTCAGTGATGTCCAATGATAGGACAAGGGGCAATGGGTGCAAGCTGGAGCAGAAGTTGTTCCACATGAATATAAGGAAAAATTTTTTCACTGTGAGGGTAGCAGAACACTGGAGCAGGCTGCTCAGAGAGGTTGTGGAGTCTCTTTCTCTGGAGACATTCAAAACCCACCTGGATGCATTCCTGTGTGACCTACTCTGGGTGATCCTGCTCTGGCAGGGGGGGTTGGACTGGATAATCCTTTGAGGCTCCTTCCAGTCTCTAACATTCTGTGATGAAGGAGATAAAAGAAAAGATCTGGACTGTGTTTTTTACCCCCAGTTTGAAATCTCTGTATAATCATTTCTGCTCTGCTAAGGTTTCAGTACAGCACCCTCATTTGTTCAAGGTGACCTTGTTAGTGGTCTGGAGAAACACAGATGAAAATTAATGCCAAGTGAGGAGCAGGGAGACAGGGAATGGCATAAGAAAGCAATGAGTGAGCCTAACCATGCTTGGTGATCTTACTCCCAGGTGTGTACAGCAGATCATGAGGGGAGGTTATCTGGTTCAAAGCTCTAATTCCAGTCTAAATTAGAAAGATCAATAAAGGATTAACAAGAAAAATCCACAACTCTTCTCAGATGAATCAAGGAATACTTAAGGAACCTTCCAACACCAAAAACACCTTGCAAAGGTTATTTTCAAAAATGCAGAAGTTGGCAGACCTTCAGAAGGACCCTACTTTAATCCTGATGAAATCTGTAGAAAATGTTTCCACTACTACTCCTCACTTTTTTTTCAGCCAATTTTCTACATAAAGTTCAATTAATCTTCTTGGTACGAAGCAAAGATTCTGCAGCTGTCATCACTCCATTTGAAATCCTGGCTGCCTAACAAAGCCATAGTACAGTCAAATCTCCCAAAGTGCCTGGCAGTGCAGGGCTGATAGGTTCAAAGTAGTCCCTGGGGGTCACATTTCTTCTTTATCCATCAGCATTTGTCCTTTACAAGAAGGAATCAGTTCTGGATAACCACACTAAGAAATCATTACAGTGCTGGTAAACAGAAATACATCACTAATGTTTATAAATGCAAAGTGTTGGGAGAAGTGAGCCAGGCTTTGCTCAGGGATGTCCAACGATAGGACAAGGAGCAATGGGTGCAAGCTGGAGCAGAGGAGGTGCCATGTGAACATAAGGAAAACTTTCACTGTGAGGGTGGCAGAGCACTGGAACAGGCTGCCCAGAGAGGTTGTGGAGTCCTCTTTGCTGAAGATACTCAAAACCTACCTGGATGTGTTCTTGTGTGACCTGCTCTAGGTGACCCTGCACTGGCAGGGGGTTGGACTGGATGATCTTTTGAGCTCCCTGTGATATGCAGTCATAGAATCATAGAATCAACCAGGTTGGAAGAGACCTCTAAGCTCAGCCAGCCCAACCTAGCACCCAGCCCCAGCCAACCAACCAGACCATGGCACTAAGTGCCCCATCCAGGCTTTGCTTCAACACCTCCAGGGATGGGCACTCCACCACCTCCCTGGGCAGCCCATTCCAGGGGCAAATCACTCACTCTGGCAACAACTTTCTCCTCATTCTCTTCCCATTGCAGAAGACATCAGAAAATGTTTGTATGTTTTTGTGACCACTAGAATCAAGCTCTAAATGTGGCAGTAAAGTAGGATACGTTTGTAAAAACAGAGCATGCTGTAGAGCTCCAAAGCAGCCTGGTCCCTTGTCCAAGAGCTGCTCTCTCTACTAATATTGTAAGGAACTTCTTCTGGCTCTGAGCTACCATGCACTGTGTTGTTTTTCCCCCTCTTCCCCAGCATTTGCTATGACAACATTTGTACCAAGTAGAAGCAGCAACACAAGAAAGAGAAGGAAAAAGCTCAAAGATGCATCTGTGTGTTCATTTACTATGAAATCCTTGGAAAAATTTCATCAGCCACTTCAATTCACTTGAAAAATTAATCTCTTTACCTTGATTCAAGATTTCTGAGCTCCTGCTAAGGCTGCCTGGTCTGTTAGGAGGTGTTCATCTTTAGCAGAGGTCTCCAGACAGAGGCAGTCTCTTCATCAGGGACTCCCAGAGGCTCCTCGCAGCGGTGCCTGGAGACACAGCAAGAAGGAAGGAATTTAGCTTCATCATCCTGTGCCATCAAAGCCACAGGCAACAAGCATCCTTTTAGGTTGAATCTTTTAAACAACATAACTTTGAGAACTCAGAAATGCAGGTCTTCTTTTGGGGACTGATTGGCTGCAAAGGGTTGGTTAGTGATACTGGACAAGCTGTGATACTCAGCCAGCTGTAGATCTGCACCATCTCTTGACTCTGAAACCTAACAGGAGACCTACAGGTATCAATTCTGAGCTTCTATGATGTCATTATATGAAAGTGCTGAGACAAGCTCTGGGAATGCCTCAGGGCAAAGAACACAAGGGGCAAGAAATCATCTTCTTGGGGGGGGGTCACAGAGTGCTGTGCAAACTGCAAACCAAAAGCCAGCCTGCAAACCACCTCTGCTCCCTGTGCATGATCTCCATTCAGCTGACAAAGTAGCCCTTGATAAATACACACTCCAGAGCACTACTTTTTGCTCAGAACAGTTCAAAACACAACTCCTTAACCCCCACCACTGGAAGGGAAGTATAAGAGAACTACCTTCCTGAAACAAATGTGATTCACCACTGCTTCTTACATGCAAAACAGCCACGCACAAGATAGTAGGTTGCAAGATGCGACCTGAATCCCCCTTCGGGTTTATGTTCTCCCTCAGCATACAACCTGAGGTAAGATCAGCACTGATCATAAGACTCTAAAAAGAAAAGCACTCAGGTATGTGAGCTTTCCAGAGTCTGGTTTTAATTGACAGTACATGTTCAAGCACCCTGGCATGAGCAGATGGCACAGTAGCTTCTTTTAGGCAAACATTTCTGAGCAGTTTCAAATTATTTTAATTTTCTAATCAGTTATTCCCTCTAGAAATAGGACTGCAATCAGGTTACAGCCCATGTGATGAAACACAGGGTTCCTTTAACAGCAAAATCTCAACAATCATAGAATGGGAAGGTTGGAAGGGACCTCAAGGATCATCCAGTTCCAACCCATAGGCAGGGACACCTCCCACTAGCACAGGTCACTCAAGGCCTCTCCAACCTGGCCTCAAACACTTCCAGGGAGGTTGTGGAGCACAGAAGCACAGAATGTGATCGAAGACTGAAGATGACATTGGGTGATTCTGTGCTCCACCACCTCCCTGGGCAACCTGTGCCAGTGTCTCACCACGCTCACTGCAAACAACTTCCTCCTAACATCCACTTTCAATCTCCCCTCTGACACTTCAAACCCATTCCCCTTGTCCTGCCATTCCCAGACCTTGGCAATAGTCCCTCCCCAGCCTTCCTGTAGCCCCCTTCAGATCCTGGAAGGCTACTCTAAGGTCTCCTGGAAGCCTTCTCCTCTCCAGGCTGCAGAGCCCCAACTCTCTCAGCCTGTCCTCATAGCAGAGCTGCTGCAGCCCTCTGAGCATATTCATGGCCTCCTCTGGACCCACTCCAACAGTTCCATGTCCTGCTTGTACTGGGGGTTCCAGAACTGCACACAGGACTCCAGATGGGGTCTGATGAGAGCAAAGAGGGAGAATCACCTCCCTTTTCTACAAGGGCTTGTATGGATAGGACCAGAGGGAATGGATTGAAGCTGGGTGAGGGAAGATTTAGACTGAGATTAGGAAGGAATTCTTTGCAGTGAGAGTGGTGAGACACACTGGCACAGGTTGCCCAGGGAGGTTGTGGATGCTGCCTCCCTGAAGGGGTGCAAGGGCAGGTTGGATGAGGTCTTAAGCAACGTGGGCTAGTGGAAGGTGTCCCTGCCCATGGCATGGATGATCTTTAAGGTCCCTTCCAACCTAACCCATTCTATGGATCTTTTCAGGAACTCTTTCAGCACAAATGCAGGGAAGCAGTTGTCTCCAGTTACCACAAACAGGCAGCAACATTTGGTTAATGTCAATTACTTTGGGTTTCTCCACTCCCAAGTTTTCAGGAACCTGAGTTTAGGTCTTGAGGTTAGTACACAGAAGATGAGGATTCATTTGTTCTGGGGGGGTGGATGGAGCTTAGGCTTAGAGACTGTCTGCCTTTGAGAGAGCAGAAATGAGCAGCAGTGGAGGGATTCCAGAGACAGATGGGCACCTGCATGTAACTGCTTATAAATTAGAAAATATAACAAAAGGTGAAGGCAGAAGCATATTCAGAGTGATGCAGCAGTACAGCTACTCAGTTACTGCGAGGTAGCACTTCAAAAAAACATGAGAAAGAAAAAAGAGATGTTCCAGTCAGACCTTGATTACTGCAAAGCCCAACAACAACTAAAAGCACACACTTGTATTAGTACCAAATTAGTCTGACTGTTGTAAGCAGTATTTCTGAACTGACACTCATTTCAGCCTCAAAACTAAAGCAACTTTGCAAACAAAAGGATGGCAGCAATCCATAGTTCAAGAACTCTTAAGTTCATACTTGAAAAGTCAGAGGGAAGAAAAAAAACCAAGAGAACACAGCCATTAATTTCAGCTAGAAAAATCTGCTCCTGCCATATTTCTTGGCCAACAACTTGAGCAAGTTCAAGTACAAGCACTTTTATCTCCAAGTTGAGTAACGAGGTTTAACAGCTATGAACTGTTCAGGGACAGAAGACACCCCCAAAATTCCTGGCTAGATGTGCTGCTTAGAAATAAAACACTGTGGAAAAAAAAAAAAGATTCTGCAGAGAAGAAACAAAATCAAAACAAAACAAACATTTGCCTCTCATTACAGTAGCCTTCCAGGATCTGAAGGGGGCTCCAGGAAGGCTGGGGAGGGACTATTGACAAGGTCTGGGAATGCCAGGACAAGGGGAATGGGTTTGAAGTGGCAGAGGGGAGATTGAAAGTGGATGTTAGGAGGAAGTTGTTTGCAGTGAGGGTGGTGAGACACTGGCACAGGTTGCCCAGGGAGGTTGTGGCTGCTCCCTCCCTGGAGGTGTTCAAGGTCAGGCTGGATGAGGCCTTGAGTGACCTGTGCTAGTGGGAGGTGTCCCTGCCTATGGCAGGGGGGGGGAACTGGATGAGCTCTGAGGTCTCTTCCAACCTTACCATTCTATGATTCTATGATTGCACAGAAAACCATTGCAGCTTCACAAATTCCTCCCTTTCCATCCTGCTGAAATGGGACTCCTTTGCTTTCTGCTTCTCCACTAAGCTGCTGGTTTTGAGTTTGCAAAGAACATGGTTTGTAGCTCCCAAACTTTCATCTGGTGCATGCAGTGTTACCAGTTTCCTACAGGAAAGAGGTATTGTTGGCTTGGGTAGAGCCATGATTAACAAGTCTGTTATGAGTCTGTGCATGGCCACACACACACATGTTAAAGAAACTGCACAGCTCTAAGTCACCTTCTCTGAGGCACTCAGCAAATGCTCTTTTAAAAGCCTTTCATGAGAAGTGATTTGTATTTTAGTCTACATTCTCAGTTTCAGCTTTGATTCAACAAGCTGGAGTCTTTTATCATTTCCTGCTTCAGTGCCCAGTATCAACAAGTCCTTAGGCATTCTTTCTAAAAAGTCTTCATCTTCAGTTACTATGTTCTTCCTCCCTTTCACTCTCTTGCTATGTATGAAATCAAAGTTTGAACACTTAGAAAAATACACAGCTGAAGGAAGAGAAGCCAAAGCCAATTTGGAAGGATCCATGAATGAATGGGTTTCTTATTCTAAGGCACCAAACCTACAAACCTCACTAGAGTCTACCCTGAGACTTTCATAATTCAGGCTAAAGTCTTCAAAAATGTAGGCTTTCTTGACAAAGAAAAAAGCTGATATGGAAGCCTGCAGCAGATGACTGCACCTTTGAGAACTCAGTGCCTTGATAAGGCATTGCCTTCATCACTGAAGTCAGGAGACTGACACTGGGCAGCTGGAGGAATCCATCTACTCAAATAACTAAGATCTGCTTTCTGTGCCCAGAGAGATAGGACTGGGTCTGAGAAAGCTTTCCTGAGAGAGAATGAAGTTATTTAACACAGCAGAAAAGGCACAGGAGCAGGCTGCCTCCCAGTACCTGAAGAGGGTCTATGAGAAGGCTGCAGAGGGACTGCTTACAAACACCTGCAGGAATGGGGCAATGGGTTGAGACTAGAGCAGACTGGATGTTAGGAACAGGTTTTGCACCATGAGTATGGTGAACTCTGGGTAACTCCTGCAGTGAGGTAGTTGAGACCCCATCCCTGAAGATACTCAAGGTCAGGCTTGCCAAGGCTCTGAGCAACCCGATCTAGTGGAGGATGTCCCTACTGACCACAGCAGGGTTGGACTGGATGATTTTTGGAGGTGCCTTCCAAGCCAGCCCTTTCTGGGCTTCTATGTTTGAAAATATACCTGAGAGAAGAGACAAAAAAGCAGAGCTGTATTTGACCCTCATTAGTTTCCTGCCCACATTCTCTCTCCTTCCCAGTCTTGGAGACTGAGGGTTTCATTTAAGGTTTGTATCAGTTATGGATTAAGCACTCTGTGTCCATGGAAATACACACAGCAGGTACAGACAAGCTGTCATTTTGCCATCCACATGCACTGCTGCACCATTTATCAGGAAAACAAAACAGAGTCCTTAATGCAATCATAATGACTACTTCGAAAACTACAGCTTCTGTCCTCCCAACCCTCTTCACTGGGCTACTTAGAAGTTCATAAAAATAAATGATAAAACATGCAATTTATTCTGAGAACTTTCTAATGGAAGTCTAGCACTTTGCTGGATTGAGGCACATTCATGAAAGCATAATGGGGGGGGGGGGAAAGAAATAAAAGGAGGAGAGAAAAAACAGGCTACCTGGTTCTGCAGGATGGGGGTTTTGTAAAATGAAACAATAAATGAGAGTAAGTATAGATATTATGATGGAGATAATTAGAGTTCTTAAGCATCAGTGAGTAACCCAGCAAAACAGGACTCCAAAGATGTGTAAAAAGAGATAATGTGCCTCTTGAGGAAGAAATTGTAGAGGGCAGGAGAAAGCAGGGGAAATTAGAGTGCTTGAACAAAGCAGCAGCATGGATGGATGTGATGGGATTCCATCCGGCAGCTCTTTGTGTACCTGAGGAAGAACAGCCAGATCCCAAGCAAATGAGTAACAGAAAGGCAGTTACATTGAAGTCTTGCTAAGACAAACAGCTAAGGGAAGTAGTTACTGAAGAGGATGGAGACAACTGTCATGGGCAACCATTCCTTAAAGCAACTCCACTGACAAGCAGATGAGTCAAAGGACTCCCCAGCTGCCAGCACACAGCTTCAGAGGTACCAACTAAAAACTGCAACTAGGAACTGATGAAGAGAGTTTATATGGTAATGCCCAGTCCCATAGCATCTTCAGTCTCTGTGAACATACATCTCTTGCCAAGGGACCTGGAAGAACAAAGCCTGTGTACTTGTGAGCATTCCTGGGTTCAGTGAAGTCAGCAAAGCCAGCAACTGAAAAAAGGTTGTGAAACGGTAAGGAAAGCAAGAAACAGAATGGTTTGGGTTGGAAGGGACCTTTAAAGGTCATCTACTCCAGCCTCCTTGGGTAAGCAGGGGCATCTTCAGCTGCATTAGACTGCTCAGAGCATCATCCAACCTGACCTGGAATGTTGCCAGGGTTGGGGCATCTCCCACCTCTCCAGGACCTCTCACCACTGGTCCAGTAGTGTCTCACCACCCCTAGTGTAAAACATTCCTGCCTTCTGCCCAGTCTAAATCTCCCACTTTTAGTTTAAACCCATCACTCCTTGTCCTGTCACCACAGGCCATACCTAAAAAGCCTGTTCCCATCTTTATCAGCCCCTTTAAGTACTGAAAAGCCACCAAGTCTCCCTGGAGCCTTCTCTTCTCCAGGCTGAACCATCCCAGCTCTCTCAGCCTTTCTGTGGTGAAAAGCAAGACTCCTGACTCAAGTGATCAGAGAAGGCAGACTTAACAAGGGGCCTGGTACCGTGGTTTAAATAACTAGGGCTAGGAAATGAAATCACAACAATCAAGTTTAAGGTTTCCCCATGAAAGGGAACAGAAAAATACCACCTTGCCTTATTACTATAAACATTACACAGAATCATAAAACAGGGGAGTCAAAGTGAAGGCAAAAGAAGAGATGCTTAAAAGCTCCTTTAAAGGGCATTATTAAAGTAATTAAGAACCACTCACTCAGGGATAGCAATGTATGTATGCCAATGAACCTCATGACTTGGGAGGTCTTGAAAATGGTTTAGGAGTTGGACACAGCCCTGGAAATTTCCCTTTACAAAAAGCAGTGCACTCTTGAGGCTGTATGCATGATCCAGGGAACACATCAGCAGACACTGTCCCAAAGAGTCATGTCCAAAGCACACAGGTTTCTGAAGGACAGCCTGGGTCTAACACCTGAAGCAAATCAAATTCCAAACTGTCCTTTGTTTGAGTTTGCAGCTTAGCTTTATTCATTGTTCATTGTCCCCAGGAAAGCAGAACCACTTTGTACAGCTCGTGAGATGGAAGCTCAGTAATTGGTTTGACTTTGGGACAGACATTAGAAGTAGCCATATGCTAGCACCATCTTTGCCTGCTGTTTGGGAGAACCCTTAAGCATTCCTGACAATATACATGAGAGCAGCTATCTGCAGCTGAAGGAGGAATCACAAGTTAGGCTACCCTGTCTGTGCTGCCACAACAAACTCCCCAAAACCCAGCAGCACTGAATGGGCAGAGCTGGAACCCTACTAAGCAAAGCATGGAGCTAAAAGCATGGACTATGCATGAAAGAGATTTTAGACCTGACAAGAGTAATGCCTCTCTCTGGTTTCAATAATGACACTATTAGCACTTTAAGAAAGGTACTCTGGGATGCATAGACACTCTCAAAAGTCTTTGCAACATCAAAGCTAGACAAATGTTACTTAATGCCTCCAACGGATTTGGATTTGTGATTGTTTTCATTGCAAATCCAGCCACACAGTTGGAGAAGTTAGATTTTTTTTATTCAAATTATAAAACAAATTTGCTGTAGCCTCTAATCTTGCCGTGGTCAGGCAAAACAAGCTGTGCAAGAGCCATGGGAGTCCTAAGCCTTCTATCCTGGTACCAAACCACCACCTGAGGTGTGTTATTCTCCCACAGGGATGACCACAGGACACAGACCCACATGCAAACCAATAAAAGTGCCATCCAGTCCCATTAAATGGCCAGATGAAGACAGCTCTTGGATTTTCAGGACACAGTTAGATGCTGAGGTAAAAACCTGCCCAAGCAATTTTGCCAGGGAACAATGCCAAAGAACTGCAAGAGTGGTTCTCCAAAGCACCTGAGTGACTTGAGGTAGCACAGCATTTTCATCAGAAGGCTGGGAAGTATGGAAGTGGCCAGATGGTTACGGAATACTGAGCCAAGAGTATTTTGGAGAGTTTCAGGTGACCTCCACTTGCTCGCTGGCCAAAGGAATAAGAACTGCATTTACAAACTAAGCTTGAGATAAATTAAATAGGAATTATTAACAAGACATTTGCAAATACAGTGGACAAAAGAGTTATGCACCTCAGAAGAAATGAGAAGCAAGTGGCAGGAGGAGTCAGCTGAGGGAAACAGTCACCAATTTCTCGTTTCATTAGGCACGGCTGAAATCCAGATGGACCTTACAGCCTGCACAGCCAAATTTTCCTCTGCCCTCAAAGACCCTCCCAGCCCACACTTCTACATGCAAGTTTCCAGGTTGAAAACTTTCTCATCAGCAAGTTATTAAAACCCTCAAATGGCAGGAATTTAATCTGTATTCACTTGAGAACAGCTGCTTGCACTACAGGAAACTACAAGCAGCTTTAGTGCCTCTTCACTATCATTGATAGGAACAGTAGAACTGTACCACACCTGCAGGAAAGAGAGCAGTGGGAATTCAGACTACACTATCACCTGGAAAGGGTGGACCAGGTGATCCTTGGGGTCCCCTTCCAACCTGGCATTCTGTGATTCTGGGAACAAGACATCAATGCCTTCCCTTTTAATGAGGCTGCAGGAGGAGTCCTTGCATCACACCCAGCGACACATGGAGATGTCTAACCAAAATCCTTCCTCCCTGGACCACCAGGAGCAGAGCTCAATGCTTAGGACAGCTCAGAAGAGGTCTGCAAAAGCAGGAATTAAGCAGACCATGCCAGCTCTGAAGGTAGCTTCACCAGAGGCATTAACAACATTCTTACATTGCACATCACAGATTTGAGCAGCAGAGAAGGAAATGGATTCGTATGCTGATGTAACTGCACCTTAGGATTGGGCCACTTGGGGCAGTTCTGTACAGGAGAAAAAACCTAAGGTCTCATGACTGTTTCCTTTTCTTGGTGGAAAGCTAGCTATAGACATCTGGTTATTGGTGAAAAGATGATAATGCAAAGACAAATTGTTCCTACTCAGAATTTCAGTGCAGTGCTACAGCACTTCCATACCTCAGAATCAGTGAACCCAGGCAACTGCTCTGCTCCAAGCAGTGGGAAGCTGGCAAACACTGGCAAGGGGCAAGCAGCCAAAGCCAACTACTATGGCTAAGAGCAGAATAAATCAACAGTTTGAACCAGAAGGTTTTACACTTCCTTTCTGAGGTCTTAGCTACTTATTGCTGCTTTAAGAAACAATTATCAACCTTGGATCAAGTTGCTATGGAAAGGCATGGAAGTGGCAGCAGCTGCAGAACACCTCCAGCAGTCTGAGCTTGATTTGGGCCACTTTTTTTGTCAGATGCCAAACCAGGAGTGAAGCTTACAAGACTGCATTCTCACATTGTTCTAACAACTCAAAACATAAGCTTTTGACACTTCTGTTACAGCTTTTAAACAAAAACATCAGGCAGGACATCAAGCAGCTGCATCACATCACCAGATGCAGGACAAGAAAGCCAGACAGCTGACAGGGCTGTTCTGTGGGTTGCCACCTGCAAAAATCTTACTTTGACAACTCTTACCTTCATTTAACAGCAGTCAGGACAGGGAAGGAGGAGACAGCAGAGAGTATTTTTTAAAAAGCTTTTAAAATATGAAGAGAATTCATAAAGTAGATTGTTTTTGTGACATAACAGTCAGAAAGGAAGAGAAGGTTTCAACTTGTCAGTCGCACATCATCGGACCATAAAGCAAAGTCTCTCTTCTACCCTGAAGCCAAAGAGTAACTGAGAGCTCATCCTATCTGTCACTCCTTGTGAAATCACCTGGCAATTCTTATTTAAATAATAGGGATGGACCAATCACACGTGCACTGCTTAATCCTTGGAATTTCAAATGATCCCACAAGCTAGCAAAGTGAGGTTGGTCATTTAACTTGTAAAAAGATCTCCAAACCCAGATGCAACACCTTTGTGTATCAAAACACAAATCATTCACTGGAGGCACTCACATATCCCTGGGGGTCTGGGGTGATGAAAAGCTCAAGATGAGGCTGCAGGGTGAGTGCAGCCCAGACAGCAACTGTGTGCTGGGCTGCAGCAAGAGCAGTGTGGGCAGCAGGGCA
>VWYK01038400.1:1963-26628 GCA_013399775.1 Semnornis frantzii | reverse complement strand
CTCAATGTCTTTCTTGTAGAGAGAGGTCCAAAACCAAAGACAGAGGCCACTCAGTGTGTGGCCTCACCCCAGTGCTAAGTACAGAGGGACAATCATTGCCTCCTGCATGTCACACTGATACAGGCCGCGATGCCGTTGCTCTTCACAGCCACCTAGGTCATCCCTCATCTGGATCATTGATAAATATATTAAGGAAAATTGTCCCCAGTATTGAGCCCTGGGCAACACCAGTTGTGACTGGCCACCAGCTGGATTTAATTCTGTTCACCATCACTCTTTGGGCAGGCCATCCAGCTGGGCTTTTATCTAGCAGAACATCCAACCATAGAAGTCATGAGCAGCCAATTTCTCTGGCAGAATGCTGTGTAAGACATCATTTAATTCCTTTCCATCTGACTTCCTAGATAGGGCAGTCTGCTTAGCTTTTTTAACACAGGTGCTTGAGTCATGTATAATTCCTAAACCAAGTAGCAGCCAGTATACAAAGGGCTGTCCTGGACCTGAGAAGGAATCTTGAGTAATCTACATGCAAATTAAGCTTCTCTTAAGCAAGATTTTCTGCTTGTGTTGAGTCCTATCAGCTCAAGCTGCCAGACTCTGGCAGTTAATTTGCACTCAAATTTTAGCTGGCGTAGTAGTTATTTAAGGAAATAATCAAGTTCCTCATAATGCAAATGGTGAAAGGAAAATGCCCACAGAGGAGTAGCATGTCCATCTATCATGAATGCACAGATTCAGGCAGAATGGCTCTATCTTTGAACACCTTCTGAGGCACCTAACTCCACCTGTACTTCTATGAAAACAGTTTAGGACACTAAATTAATTTAGGTGAACAAAAACCCTAAAATTTAAGTCCATATTAGCTAAAGGTCCTCACCAGTCAGTTCTATTCAGCAACAACCTTTACTTACAAGAGATTCTGATCCCTCAATTTCATATATTATTATTAATTAAACATTTATTCACTTCTGTGATGTCAATGCATTCAGTTATGGATGCATAGTTGAGCAGAACACTTAGACATAAGTTTCTGGTAATCATGAGAAACTTGGTGATGACAGTCTCATGCAAACAGATCAGTAAACCTGGATGAAAATCAGGAGATGAAACGAGAAAGATAAATACCCCACATGATTGGTACTGTATGTTTTTTTCTTATTCAAAAGGGATTAAGAGGAATAATAGCTTTTATAAATACCAAACCCAAAAACAAGGGGAAAAATGTATTAATAAATGAAAAGAGATTAAATTAGTGATGTTTCATTAATGACCATGATACTGAATCCCTTTTCAAATCCATCTTTAAAAAGCATAAAAAAAAAAAAACAAAAAAAAACCACCAAACCCTGAATAAATAGAAAGCAGTGAAGAAACTGTAAAATAAAGTATACAGAAAAGGAAGATGAAAGAATGCATGCTACTGTGGATGAAGCCTATCATACAGAGCAGCTGCCTTTGAAAAGACACAGGCAAGTAAGTGCTGGACTGGAAGAACATGCTACTGGCTCACAAAGGGAAAAGAAGGACATCATTTTCAAATACATTATTCATTGTAACTACATAAGGTCTTTTATTAGAGCAAGTACAAAGGACAAAACAAGTACAACATTAGCAGTAAAACTTGTGTGCATGTATAAAAATGCAGGCAATGGCCCGGAAACATTTTATTAACATTTTAAAAATGCCAAAACATGGGACTTTGCAAAAGAACACTTCCACTATGTTTGTTTTTGAGATAATATAAAGGATCTTATTATGTATTTAAGCTTTGTCATTTGTTCTTTTCATTTTTCTTTCTACTCAAGAGATTTTTTAAATTATTTTAATCTAAATCTTCTTCACAGAAAAGATATCTGAAACTCTATAAATGAGAAAGTAATGACTCTACTAAAAATGTATGTTCAGAATGGCTGAAGACAAGCTCTATTTTTAATCCATGCAAAACCCAATGGAAAAAAAATACTAGGTGCAAGTCAAAATACCAACATAAAGGCCTTTAGTATATTAACTCTAATGAATTATGATACAGAAAGAAGCAAAAAATTGTTTTAATTTACCTATGATCATAGAATCATAGAATGGAAAGGTTGGAAGGGACCTCAAAGATCATCTAGTTCCAACCCCCTGCCATAGGCAGGGACACCTCCCACTAGTACAGCTCACTCAAGGCCTCCTCCAACCTGGCCTTGAACCCCTCCAGGGAGGGAGCAGCCACAACCTCCCTGGGCAACCTGTGCCAGTGTTTCACCACCCTCCCTGGAAAGAACTTCCCCCTAACATCCAGTCTAAATCTCCCCTCTGCCAGTTTGAACCCATTGCCCCATGTCCTGTCATTACAAGACCTTGTCAATAGTCCTTCCCCAGCCTACCTGTAGGTCCCCTTCAGATACTGTAAGGTTACTCTAAGGTCTCCTGGAAGCCTTCGCTTCTCCAGGCTGAAAAGCCCCAACTCTCTCAGCCTGTTCTCTGAGCCTCTCCTTACCAATTGTAAGGACAAATGAATGCTCAAAAGAGATAGGCAACACTGCATGTAAAATAAAGTGAAGAGTTAATATCAGATGCTGTTGTTCACAACATAGAAGATTAGAATATTACTGAATGTCTTTAAATGTTGAGGCAAACAAGTATTCAACTACTCTGTCCATGTTTACATCTTTACGTGTTTACACTCCATGCACACACAGAATAATGTTTTTATGCTTCCACAACAGGGGGAAATCTTCCACTAGTGACAGCAGAATTGAACCATGCACTGTAAACTGCAGAATCACTTACAGTTTTCATCTAATACACCTTACACCACGTCGGTGTGCATGGAGATTAAATTTGACATAGAATCATAGAATGGTAAGGTTGGAAGGGACCTCAAAGATCATCCAGTTCCACCCCCCTGCCACAGGCAGGGACACCTCCCACTAGTACAGGTCACTCAAGGCCTCCTCCAACCTGGCCCTGAACACCTCCAGGGAGGGAGCAGCCACCACCTCCCTGGGCAACCTGTGCCAATGTCTCACCACTCTCACTATAAAGAGCGTCCTCCTAACATCCAGTTTAAATATACCCTCTTCCAGTTTAAACTCATTGTCCCTTGTCCTGTCATTGCAAGACCTTGTCAATAATCCCTCCCATGACATGTCAGAAAGGTACTATTTTCAGCAGTGGGGATGGACAGGTTGAAGTCAGAATTTCAGAGAAGGGCAGGACGCAAAGATGACTTTATTTTAATTTAGAAATTTTCAGAAGATACTTGTTTCTACTTCCAACGTGAATTCAGTCTTTTTCATGTAAGGCAAGTGTTACAAGCCAGTACTACAGACAAGGGAAAATGAAACTTCAAAATGAAAACCAGTCTCACCTTCAGGCAGCAGTTCAGTAAATGTAATTCTAGCTAAATATAGGTTTTTCCTTTTTATTACAAAAAAGAAAAAAAAATTCATAAACCTGTGCAACTCTATCAAAGTTGTTGGACAAATCATTTTGGTTTATGGCAAAGGATGTTTGTGCCCAAGTAAAACAAATTAGTGCTTCACTGTTGAGTTAAAGAGTTAATTTTATAGACCTGAGAAGAACAGGGACAGTGGAAATGGCAATTGAAAAGTTTTAAGTTGCAAGAATGTAAAGCGTAGCTATTGAAAATCACAGGACGTTCTAAAAATAGATAAAAATCAGGAGATTTTACAGTCATAAGAGAAGCGATAACTTCTTGTCATCAGTTAGAATATGTGTTTGGTTTTTTTTAATTAAAATTGAGCTTTGGACTTCAGGTCAACTAATGGAAATTCTTAGATTAAAACATTTATATCATGTGAATTACTGGTACATTTCCAAAATTAAGTTGGTTTTAGGAGCTTCTAAAATGTAAGGGGAAATTCAAAGTCCAAATAAATTGACTTTTCTTCATACAGATAAATGTTATTAAAATATGGTGAATTAAACTTGGTTCGTAATTTCAGTTTGTGGGAAAAGTCACTTGAAACTTAATATCTTTAAGTTTTGGATTTTTTTAAGGAATTCAGATACTACTGCCATCAACAAGACCTTATGAAAGTACTGAGAGATGGAATTTGCTAATAAGATGACATTCAAAATACTGCAGGAAGTGGTGCAGAAAATATAAGATGCAAAGTATAGAGACTGCTATTGATAACAGATAGAATAGCAAGAATACTGTATTTGAAACACATAACTGAACATTTTCACTACTTAGGATTGTTTGTTTTTACCAGTACTTTGGTATACAGAAAAATTACTATGTTTTTGCACTGTTTAAAATCACAGAATCATAGAATGGTAACGCTGGAAGGGACCTCAAGGATCATCTAGTTCCAACCCCCTGCTATAGGCAGGGACACCTCCCACTAGTACACCTCACTCAAGGCCTCATCCAACCTGGCCTTCAACACCTCCAGGGAGGGAGCAGCCACAACCTCCCTGGGCAACCTGTGCCAGTGCCTCACCACCCTCACTGCAAAGAACTTCTTCCTAACATCCAGTCTAAATCTCCCCTCTGCCAGTTTAAACCCATTGCCCCTTGTCCTGTCATTGCAAGACCTTGTAAATAGTCCCTCCCCAGCCTTCTTGTAGGTCCCCTTCAGATACTGGAAGGTTACTATAAGGTCCCCTTGAAGCCTTCTCTTCTCCAGGCTGAAGAGCCCCAACTCTTGTAGCCTGTCCTCATAGCAGAGCTGCTCCAGCCCTCTGAGCATCTTTGTGACCCTCCTCTGGACCCGCTCCAACACAACAGTTCTTCCTGTGCTGGGGGCTCCAGAACTGCACACAGGACTCCAGATGGGGTCTGACAAGAGCAGAGTAAAGGGGCAGAATCCCCTCCCTTGCCCTGCTGCCCACACTGCTCTTGATGCAGCCCAGCACTCAGTTGCTGTCTGGGCTGCATGCACACACTGCAGGCTCATGTTGAGCTTTTCATCAACCCAGCCCCCCAGGTCCTTCTCCTCAGGGCTGCTCTCCAGCCATTCACCACCCAGCCTGTATTTGTGCTTGGGATTGTGCCTACCCAGGTGCAAACCAAACTCCTTAAGATGATCTCATGCAACGCATATGCTTTGATATGTTCATGACTTCAAAGATGGTGGCTTTTCAAGAGCTCCCATTATGTTTTCATTCATTTATGTCATCTAGGACACACAGTATCATTTTTGAGCACCATGAGGTGTCCTAACTTAAGCTATCACTCCATAAGACAGAGCATCCTGAAGGCCTTGTGTTGTCTTAAATGGCACTTCATATCTAAGTTTTGCCAATTCTGAGAGTGAAGTTATGATGTAACTCTAAATAAACCCCTCTTCCTAGTATTTGTGTTGACAAAGAACCCAACTCTACATGGATCCCACACAAAAAGACGTTTCTGTTGAACTGAAGCCTGATAAATCTTATCCTTGTGTTTGTCCTTCTAAGTGTGATTGAAACTACACATTTCAGGAATACCTATCATATTGCACTAGAATGGATTTTTTTTTTAATATATAATAACTTATGATTAAGAGGTTGACAACTTGTTGAAAATTTTTCCATTTAAAATCAGTTCATTTGGTAACTGCATTCCAGTGTCATCAGCACGTGCAAATAGTTTGCATCAGCTAGCAATATAATTAAAAGCAAAGGGTGATGCTAAGAAAGTGGGAAGAAATTAAATTAAACTATTCACAGAATTTTTAGCACCATCTGCCAAGGTACATAAAGTCTCAAAAAAAACAATATAAACTAGCCAAGAGTTAATCATGAAACACAAAAATTGAAACTACATTGCATTTTATGTTAAATAGAATAGAAGGCAAGTATAGGAGCTAAGTATTAACCTGGCAAAAAACCCCATATTTTAACGTGTTAAATACTGTAGGTACAGCATTTTACAAATAATTTTGGAAGCTTAAGTACTTTCTTTGGAAATAGAAGATCCAACTTCTCTACCAACATCCAACACTCAGCAATTACTCAAAAAAATGAGGTGCTAGTGCATAAACCACAATGTATTTCTAGTCTGATTTCACTGAAGAAAAACTTCACTAGAAAGAACGGGAAGTCCAGGGTGCAGTTACATATCAGAAATCAACAGGACAAATTTTAATTTCACCATTTTTTATGGGAAGAATTAGAAGGGTTGGGCAAAATTTTGACTGCCGGGCGAGGGCTCCTTAGTCAGCAGTTAGAGCATACTTTGGCATATAAAAATATGTAGAAGAGAAGCCTGTACAAGTCATACAGACTAAAAAAGTGGCCTTGAAGTAACTTCAGTGAAAAAACTGCAGTATACACCTTATGGTGCTGAGCAACCACATCATCCATGAGAAACATTTGCTTAGCCTGTTTTGTAAAGGACACACAAAAAGCCTGGAAGGAGCTGTCAAGGGCAGACTACTCAATACCTAGGGCCACAGAATGGGAATAAAGTCACTACAGAAAATACTGTTTATCTGTAAATTAACATGTTTAAAACCAGGCATGATTGTCACTCTGTACGGTATGAATCTTCTTACTAGTTAGAACAAAGCTAAGCGCTAATTGAATTTGAAATGGATGAGCCAATCAGAGAAAACTATTGGATGCTTATGAACATCCTCTAATGAGAATAACCAAAACTAATTATTCACATTTCAGACTTGTCCCCTGATGTAAAGCAGAGATAATTCTCCTGCTGAATTGGACAGGGTACAGGTGTGGTAGGACTGTGGAATAGTGGGACTGTGAAATAGGCTGCTCAGGAAGGTTGTGGATGCCTTCTCCCTGGAAAGTATTTAAGGTCAGGTTAAACAGCTGAGTGTAGTTGAGAGGTGTTCCTGGCCATGCTGTGGAGTTTGGAGTAGATGATCTCTAAGGTCTCTTCCAACCTAAGCCATTCTATGATTCTATGATAAGTGAGATGCGCAAGAAGCATGATAAGCTATATGCAAACCCAGTGGAAGAAGAATGTTCTGCAAGGCCACATATTAACTTCCTCTCCCCATGTCCAACCTTTTTCCCACTTCACTGCTCCTCAGAACAGAGAGAAAATCCTCCCTAAGCACTATCATTTTCATATAACTGTGTTGCTACTATGCATAACTGCAATAAAAAACTTTTACTGTGTGCCAGCATGAAGTATGACACACAGTACTTGAATCAGCTTATAAATGTTACAGTGCTGTAAAAAAATTGCATGGCTTCTGTCAAATTAAACACATTGAAGTCTACCTTACACCTGAATTCTCTCCCTGTCAGCTATACAACAATCACTATGCACCCCAACTGCACAAAATGTGACGTCAATTAAATATCTTTATCAAGTTTATTCACCAAATTTTAACAGAGTTCCCTTCGAACTTCTCCCAAGTACATATCCATCTTGATATCACTTTGCTGTTGAGCTCAAAGGAAGGTTTATGAGGAATCAAGTATTCTTGTGAAGTTCTCCAGTGAAGCAAAGCACTACTGAATTTCTTAAATTTCTCTGTGTGTTATGCAGAAGAATGTACTGCTCTGTGGGATCCTGACTTTTCAAGGTTAAGGAGAAAAGGACAGAGCATGGCAGTATTTGGAAGTGTGGTAATCGGTATCTGTTCCACAGTATAAACAGGCAGAAACAGCTGTGCATCATTGCCAGGCATCCAGGAAACTTGCTGCAATTGCAGACTGCAGTATCAAACACAAGGGTAACTGGCATGCCTTCTAGTAAATACCTGCAGTGTAACAGAAGAGTTATGCTAATGGAAACATCTAAAAGCTTGCTGTGATATTTATCCAGTCACAAGAATAAAAGCCCACAATAACCACATCAATTTCAGTTTTCTATAGTCTTGTTACCTGCAAAGACAGGAACCTTTAACAAGAAAAGAGGAATAGTGATGAGGTTAGGTCAGGTGCTTCCACCAATTCTGGGTACTGTTCAGTAACTCTTATTCTTTTCTTCACAGATCTTCTGTTTCTATTCCAGGGTGCTTATCAAAGAACTTCCCATCCTTCCCAAGGTTTTGTGGGGAGGGGAAAAAAAAAAAGCAAAAAAAAAAAAAAGCTATTTAAAAATGAATACCTAAGTCAACTCCAGATCCAGGCAATAGATAAAAATTTACCTAAAAAATATGAACACCAAGCTCTGTTCCAAATACTAGCTCTGCAAATCTCAGCTATCAGAAGTGCTCCAAATTTGCTAAAAAATCTTTCTAGTATACAAAGAGTAGCAATTTTAGAGCATTTTTCTGGGCAAGGCCTCATACAATTGTAACAACTGATCCGCAGTAGCACAGCTGTAGTGATTTTGCCAGAGTAAGCAGAATAAATTCTTACACAAAACGATCAGCAAATTCATCAGGTTTTTTGACTAATCTACCTATTAAGCCACAAAAGCCTCTCAGGATCTAAAATATTCACCATTGCCTCATGTAGCAGAAACTAAAGCTTTTAGGAAGAATATTGGAACATCCAAGCCTTCACTGAGATGTAAATTTTCACAGGTTTAAACTAAGGACAAAGGCCAAAGTTAGTTGATGCTCTGGCAGTGTGAAAAGCTGTTGTGAGGGACTAGATGATATTGCCTCATGGGTTCAGGGAAAGGCTCATCATCAGCCTTATGAGCTCTATAGGAAATTATTTCATAGAATCATAGAATGGTAAGGTTGGAAGGGACCTCAAGGATCATCTAGTTCCAACCCCCTGCCATAGGCAGGGACACCTCCCACTAGTACAGGTCACTCAAGGCCTCATCCAACCTGGCCTTGAACACCTCCAGGCAGGGAGCAGCCACAACCTCCCTGGGCAACCTGTTGCCAGTGTCTCACCACCCTCACTGGAAACAACTTCCTGCTAACATCCAGTCTAAATCTCCCCTCTGCCAGTTTAAACCCATTGTCCCTTGTCCTGTCATTACAAGACCTTGTCAATAGTCCCTCCCCAGCCTTCCTGTAGGCTCCCTTCAGATACTGGAAGGCTACTATAAGGTCTCCTGGAAGCCTTCTCTTCTCCAGGCTGAAGAGCCCCAACTCTTGTAGCCTGTCCTCATAGCAGAGCTGCTCCAGCCCTCTGAGCATCTTTGTGACCCTCCTCTGGACCCGCTCCAACACTTCCATGTCCTTCCTGTGCTGGGGCCTCCAGAACTGCACACGGGACTCCGGGTGGGGTCTGACAAGAGCAGAGTAAAGGGGCAGAATCCCCTCCCTTGCCCTGCTGCCCACACTGCTCTCGATGCAGCCCAGCACTCAGTTGCTGTCTGGGCTGCATGCACACACTGCAGGCTCATGTTGAGCTTTTCATCAAGCCAGATCCCCAGGTCCTTTTCCTCAGGGCTGCTCTCCATCCATTCACCACCCAGCCTGGATTTGTGCTTGGGATTGTGCCTACCCAGGTGCAGGACCTTACACTTGGCCTTGCAAATTAGGAATTTACGAGTTCTTTGCTCTTGCATGCTGGGGTGCAGATGTGCTCCTTTCACAGAATGAGTGCCAAACAGATTCAGGAACAAGGAAAAGAGAGTCCTGAGGATACAAGGTGGAAGTGTTATTCCAGGTCACACTGAAAGGAGTTCTTACTCCAACTATGGGTGGTAAGAAATTTAAATAGGTTCGTTTCTATTTGTGTTCATCTCAGAAAAGGGCTGACTGCTTCAGCACCTCAATTTCAGCACTTCTTGTGCTCCGGTGGTAGAGCAGAGCTCACAGAAGTAAGAGATATATTGTACATCTTGTTGTATAAAGCACTTTAGTGCCTAAGAGCGAAATACCTTTCTAAGGCATCAGCAGATATGCATGGCTGGGACAGATCATGTAGGTTTCACAAGAAATTTCCCCCAACTACCACCACAGCTGCCAACCTCGTGTTGAGGCAAAGAAAATATTCCCAGCCTTGACCTAGCTGACTACCCTCAGTAATTTTTTGCAAAGAGTGAATCAAGAAAGGTCATGAGGCCTGCTGCCAGATTCAAATGGAAACACATACAAAATTCATAGTGTCTGCATTTGCCCTGGAGAAGGCAGTACAGTCTTTGATTTTGTGTTTTCTCACAAGGAAAACCATTCCAGTACAGGGATGGAGGGAGGGGCAAGCTGCTGTCCATTGCCTCTTCAGGGAAGACCCATGTGGCTGTAGATGAGTTCTGTTATTCTCTGTATAACTGAGCTGAGTGGTATTATTCTTCAAGAGAGCTTTGTTCTCTGCCAGGTGAGGAGCTATAGGCCATCTATGAAAGTCCCACAGACCTCTGCTCTGGAACAATCATATGAGTAATTTCATGTTTAATACGCCTCCTGCACACCCTTCTGGGAGAGAAAGCCTTGAATGCAGACCCACCATCCCACCTCCCAGCAGCTCTGCAGAGCCACATCTTTGTTGCAAAAACAAAAGAGTGCAGAATCTCTTACATAAAGGGCTGGAGATGAGCGGTGGAGGAGGGAGAGAAGTGTCTTCCCATAATATCCTGTCTCAGGGAGCCTGCCAGCAGACAAAGCAAGCTCTCTGGAAGCAGTTCAGCTTCCTGCATTGTTGAATAGGTCTGAATCTACTGTGTTCCAATTGTTTTTCTTTAGACTAGAGAATTATTTGGTATAAAACTATGACGCTTTGCCCAAATGTGCTCTGCTGCACAGATCTGCAGAAGGAAGCACACCTTTGTCTACTGTGATGAGAAAAAAGTCAGATCAAATAATACAGTTAAATGAGTTAACAGACTTCAGTGCACCTTGAAAAGATGCAGAACAACACTGAAAACCACTGCTTTTGAAGTTTTACCCATTGCTCCTCCTCCACATCAAAGCCCAGATCCTCTAAGGCAGGCAAGTGCCCAGCTGCCATAGAAGATAATGGAGACCCTCTACTCAGAGGCAGCTGTTTTGAGCTGCACCTGTGTCTCAGCACCAAACAGAAGAATCAGCTGATCACTGATTATTTCTAAGTTATTTTGAATTCACAAAGAATCTGGTTTTAGCATTGCCTTTGCTTAGACAATTTCCCTTTATAAAAAAATGGATGTTGATGAAGAAGACCCTATAGCTGATGCAGCTGAAGAATCTGGCCCTATAGATCCTCCACTTGTAGAGTAGCTAATAACAATAAAGCAGACATGTCCTGAAAGAATCATACTGTATGACTATTTACAGGAGGGAAAAAAAAAAGAAAAACTGAATCCCTACATTATTCTCATTGTTTCAGAACAGTTGTCTCAGATATCCACAGCTAGTCTATTGGACCTTTAAAAAGTCCTTGACAGGACGTCAGAATTATGCAGTGGCTTTTACTACCTTTGGGTTTAGTAACCAGTGTCACAAGAGCCAGACCCTTGCCCAAATGGTGGGGCACTCACAGCACTGCAGAAGCTTTTTTCCTATGGTTTTAATCTGTTGGCAGGGAAATCACTGCCAGAACACAATGAATCTTTAAATAATGGCAGTGAATTAAGTACGAAACCCAAAGTATTTAGTTATTTGATTTTTTTCTAATTGTATATTTGGTTTACTTTTAGTGTCCTTTCACTAAAAATGGTAGAAATACAAGTCCTTCCGAGCTTTGAAATATCTCACTGGTTCTCTGACGATGCTCTTCAGGCCTGGGTCCTATTAAATAGCACAAAGATATGACGACACAAATATTGCTTGTCATGAAGAATTATTGCCAGAAAAGTTACTAAGAGAATCCATCTAACAATATGACTAATGCAAGACACAGTGACAGTGTTCCTTTGAGTCTTTTTTTTCCTTAATTATTGTCTTCCCCAATTGACTTTTAACAGCATGATGAACCACTTACTGATTATGAGCGATCTTATCAGTACTAACAATGTCCTCGAGACTCAGTGCTATGTCTCCTTTGAAACACTGCTATCAATAGTCAAGGATCACATGGTAATTGTCAAAGGCAGCAGAGGTAGTTCAAACTATTCTGTAGCTTATTACAAGTACTTTTGCTATACTGTTTCCATTCCTTGGTACAAATGATCCACATATGCTCTAAACATCTTCAGCTTTAACATCTCTAACCTACACAAGGCTTGTTCATAATAAAAAGTAGGATATATCTTGTTTTTCTATAGCTTATACTTTCCTAGAGAGAATCTATCCCATAACCATAACAGCTTAAGTTAGAGCAGTAAACAGTGTTTGCTTTTCTTTAGATTTCTGTATAAGTAGACAGTCTACAAACAATGTTATTTTAATGTTGAGTTGATACACCAACAGAGTTAGTTCAGTCTCTCTGAGGTATAACTTTGCACTTAAGAAAAAAAGATTGTAATCTATTCTAAAATGCACTTAAGAAAAGATTGTAATCTATTCTAAAATGCACTTAAGAAAAGATTGTAATCTTTTCTGTAATGTTTGGGTTGAAAGGGACCTTAGATCATCTAGTTGAAACTGGCTGCAAAAAGCCCCTTCCAGCCACTTCAGGGGCATCTACAACTTCTCTTGACAACTTGTATCAGTGCTTCACCACCTTCAGAGTAAGATTTTTTTTTCCACATAACTAATCTAAATCTACTTTTTCCTTTTGAAACACCTACTCCTTGTTCTATCCCTACACTTCCTGATGAAGAGTCATTCCTCATCTTTCCTTGAGCCCCCTTTAAGTACCAGAAGGCTCTATGAGGTCTTCCTGGAGCCTTCTCTGCTCTATCCTAAACAATCCCAACTCTCTCAACCTGTTCTCATAGGGGAGGTGCTCCAGCTCTGATCATATTCTCAGCCCTTCTCTGGACTCACCAGAGCAGGTCTATATCTTTTTTACAGTGGGGGTTACCAGGAGGCATCTTTTCTAGTGAAAGCTGCACAGGAGCCAATGCAGTTCCGAGGGGATACCGGATAAATTATCTGTATTTATGGCAGCATTAAATAGATGAATTTTAAGCATTAACTACAAGAAGAAATTTCTGAATACTACCATTTCTACTAATCCACCAATTCTCCCAAAAGGCTTAAAATACATACTCTCCACTTTAAGTGAAGACCATTATCTTTCAAATTAAATCATTTTTGTTGTTTCACAGGCCAGAAATGACTTTAAGTCCACAAACAGCTTGACATCAGAAGATAAGTTGGGACCATCTTTATCTCTCTTTCAGTGACTTCTTTACATTCACCCATAAAATCCTTATCTAGGCTGTACAATTATCTCTCAGCATCAAAACATTCCTCCCCTCTAACAAATTCTAGGTGCTAGTTTTCAAGAAGAGGAGATAAGGCTTAAGCCCTTATCAACTTGCATCCCCTGAGTTCCTCACATCATCCCTCATTCATTATCTTCTTTTCCCTTCATTGCCACAGTCCTGGCAGCTAACCCCTTCCCAGCTTCTTTGCCAGTATCAGGGAGAAGCTGCAAAGCCACATCACAGCCAAGCGTATGCAGAGGCACATGTACACGCCTCTGATGGCCCAGAAGCTTTGGCATGTGCTGCTTCCAGCACAGGACCCATGAGGGCTTTCAGTGTGGTCAAACAGGTTGGTGGAACCCAGCCAGCTCCATCACATGACAATTAAACCTGTCGCTGCTCACAAAGAATTCAAAAGAGATGAAAGTTTTTCAAAGCAGGTTCTGAACACATGCTGCTTGCTCTCTGCATCTTCATTGACAATGAGACACATTTTTATCACAGTTCAGGTCGGGGAAGCTGAACCATATGCTCTGTGACCATTAGCAAACCCACAGCACTTGTCCAAAGGAAAAACTGCTATGTGTGTACTGACAAAATCTAACACATTTCTCCCAACAGCCTCATTTACACTCCTGCACTGTGTGTGGGAAAACACTTGATAAATAAAACGTCATTCTATGAGCCCAGACCCATTTTGAACTGACGTTCCTCACCCAGCACTGGCTGCAAGAGGAACTGCACACGAAAGATGTTGCAAGGAGGTACCACAGCAGCAAACCATTTGGAATAATTTAATAACCTCAAACTCAACACATTCCTTTTTTTCACGCACAGATACATCCATTTCAGTGCTGTCAGATCGATGCCTTCACATTTACAGGCTCAGAAACCTCAGCACTGTCATCAGGCTCGTCTTTAAAAGTAGCAGAGACTTTTAAAGCAGGGACAAACATTGTGGAACAACCATACTGCACCACCCTGCTACTATTATATATTTTCTCAGTATGTTTCCTGAGGGATAGAACCATGCACCACAGTGTACAAACAGCATCACACCATTATCTTCAAAGCTTGATAAAGATACCAAATTGAAACACAGTTCAGAGGATAGCCTTTGTGTTCTATTATCTGCAGAGCAGTAATTAATTTTATCTGCTATGCAAAAATGAAACGAATATCAGTTCTGCAAAATACATGACTGAATAAATGAATAAATAAAAAAATTAAATAAATTGAAACTGCCAGATACCTCTTCCAATACATTGCCCTTTGATCCACTTTGTGAGCTACAAATGGAGAGCAAAAATTAAAGACATTGTCTAACGACTCTACATCTGTGCTTTGAAGAGCTCACTCGTTTACTTTGAAGTGTTACAAAAAATATTTTGTCTTCAATTGCCAATAAAACCTCCCAGGAAACAGGACTTGATTCCACCTGTCATCTAATATCAGAGAGAAATAGAACCCTGCCAGTGTCATTAATGCTTTCAGGTGTAAGAAAAAAATTGCTGGTCCAGCACATATAGCATTGCATTGTCTGGGTAAGTGTAGGCTTGGTCTATGTGTGGGTAACAAATAGGTTATAGAATCATAGAATGGTAAGGTTGGAAGGGACCTCAAAGATCATCTAGTTCCAACCCCCTGCCATAGGCAGGGACCCCTCCCACTAGTACAGGCCACTCAAGGCCTCCTCCAACCTGGCCTTGAACACCTCCAGGGAGGCAGCATCCACAACCTCCCTGGGCAACCTGTGCCAGTGCCTCACCACCTTCACTGCAAACAACTTCCTGCTAACATCCAGTCTAAATCTCCCCTCTGCCAGTTTAAACCCATTGCCCCTTTTCCTGTCATTACAAGACCTTGTCAATAGTCCCTCCCCAGCCTTCCTGTAGGCCCCCTTCAGATACTGGAAGACTAAGGTCTCCTGGAAGCCTTCTCTTCTCCAGGCTGAAGAGCCCCAACTCTCTCAGCCTGTCCTCATAGCAGAGCTGCTCCAGCCCCCTGAGCATCTTCGTGGCCTCCTCTGGACCCGCTCCAACATTTCCATGTCCTTCCTGTGCTGGGGGTTCCAGAACTGTACACAGGACTCCAGATAGGGTCTGACGAGAGCAGTGTAAAGGGGCAGAATCCCCTCCCTTGCCCTGCTGCCCACACTGCTCTTGATGCAGCCCAGCACTCGGTTGCTGTCTGGGATGCATGCACACACTGCAGGCTCATGTTGAGCTTTTCATCAACCCAGACCCCCAGGTCCTTTTCCTCAGGGCTGCTCTCAGCCATTCACCACCCAGCCTGGATTTGTGCTTGGGATTGTGCCTACCCAGCTGCAGAATTTATAACAGAATAAAGTGGGAAGTCAGGGGAAGAAAGTTCTGCACAACTCTTTCAAGTAAAGAAAGCTGAGGTACATCAAAAGACAGCTTAAACAGTGATTTTTCTAACAAAACAAACCACACTGCTGTGTGCCACACAGCCTATTTGTTCTCAGAATAGATCATCAAAGCAGATGTCACAAAGAGGCATTCTCGCACAGATGTTTTTAAAGAGTGTTTTCCTACCTGTCACCCCTAAATTTTATTGACATGCTCCTGATGTTAATCCAACAGTCCTTATGTTTCTGAACATAAGTCATAAAGAGGAGTTAAAACAGAGCCAAGAGATGCATTTGGCTGTAAAATATGCTTAGCTTTGCCCCAGATTAATGCTAGTTATTAACATTTTAGAACAGTTTTAAGGTGATTTTCTATTAAATAATTGCAGAGACTCAGATTATGCTTTACATCAGAAATATATATACATTTTCATTTGTTAGAAATAGATGAACTGAGTGTTGCCTCCCCTTTCACCTTTCCAGTAAAATCAGTATCTTATCAGGATTGATCTTTCCCAGAGAAAGGAGTAGTTCACTTCAAATACCATTTTAGCTTTTGTAATGACATATCAACACTGACTGAGGTCACCATTCACCTCCCTTCTGCTGCTCCATGCTTTGATAGGAGTGAGACATTACAAAGAGGTCTGGGTGTGCTCAGGTCCTCTCTACATTTTGGAACTGCAAGAGAGAATTATTTTTAATCCAAGGGTTCAACCAGGCACCGTATGTATATGTGGTGCTAACTCCACATTCTGAATTCACTGCAAAACTTTGGGGATCCAATTTTCAGGATTGTATGCACATTAGGTCAATGGCCCCTGCTGATATCCAATTTGCACTGATCACTCAGTCATGTAAAACTCTATGTTAATTAGGCCAATAACTGAAACATATTGTAGGGAGACTTAAGCATTGCAAAGCTGTCAAAGATTACAGACAAAAGATGAAGGCGAGAATGAATTTCAGTAAGATGATTAATTGTATGAACAATTTATTTTCAAATGGTTGGGGTTTTTTTTTTTTTCATTCTTAATTGAAAAAAATAAGTGAAATGCAAGAACAGAGAAAGCTCTTTACTCCTCCACTGCCATAAACACTGGCAATTCCTAAAGTCAGAAGTGCAGAGCAGCACAACCACTCATTACTTTACCAAAACTTTGTCAGTAGTTTGGAGCCTTTTTTCCTTCAAACTACATTTTGAGGCACATCATTTTGGAACTGACTCCATATGTTGCCCCAGAAATCTCTCTGAATTTTTGAAGTATGCTGCAGGCATGCTTCAAAGGTTGCCTCTTTCAAAGGAACTTGCTGAACTTTGGGTTTTGGGTGGGTTTTTTTTTGTTTGTTTGTTTGCTTAGTTTTGGTTCGGGTTTTGTTTTGCTTTGTTCTGTTTTGTTGTTCTTGCACCTTCCAAGTGACATTATGTTCATGTGTATCTGTAGCCTGATTCACCTCTTTTTATCAGTGTTAAAATCTGTTGAGAATTCTCCTGTTCCTGGCAGAATAAATGTCATTTTATCCTACAAGCGATCTCGGAGATTACAGCAAGGATTTGAAAGACATTACTCAACTTGAGTAAAGCAAGAAAAATCTAGTCAAACTTAAATATGAGGCTTTTCAGGAGTTTACAGGCCTTAGAAGGATTACCATCTTAAAAAATACTGTATTTGAAAAACTTTTGCTCTAATCTATGCGGACATTATACCTGGATATATCATAACACATAATGTAATATGTATTATACCCCAATAGGGAGTGTCTGCTAACACCAAATATGTCACAATCAGTAGCTGTATTTTAACACCATTTTGTCTTGTTCGTTTGATTCTACATTTTCCAGTTTTAAATTAACTCCTTTTATAATGCTGTCACTTTTTTTTTTCAATCAGCATGTAAACACAAAGGTGATTGACTAATGAAACTGTAATGCTACAAGAAGCAAATTAACACCAAGCCTCTTTAGAAGAAAATTGCATTAAAAAATAAATTACCTCTTAATACAATAATAAAAGTCAAATGAATCACCTTGCAAAAAGAGATTACATCATCCCAAATATATACTACTTCAAAGAAGGCTTATCATTGTGCAAACAGTATTTACAGTGTCTGTTTTTAAATTGCTATGAAGCAAATAACGATTTGTAATTTTAAAAGAGTTTATTTATTTCCTCTTGCCATGAGCAACATTCTTTATATCTACTGAGTTCCATTGGATATAAATGAGATCCATTAGTTTGGCATCTGGTTTTATTTCATAGAATCATAGAATCATAGAATGGTAAGGTTGGAAGGGACCTCAAGCAGCATCTAGTTCCAGCCCCCTGCCACCTCCCACTAGGACAGGTCACTCAAGGCCTCCTCCAACCTGGCCTTGAACACCTCCAGAGAGGGAGCAGCCACAACCTCCCTGGGCAACCTGTGCCAGTGCCTCACCACCCTCACTGCAAAGAACTTCCTCCTAACATCCAGTCTAAATCTCCCCTCTGCCAGTTTAAACCCATTGCCCCTTGTCCTGTCATTGCAAGACCTTGTACATAATCCCTCCCCAGCCTTCCTGTAGGCCCCCTTCAGATACTGGAAGACTACTATAAGGTCTCTTGGAAGCCTTCTCTTCTCCAGGCTGAAGAGCCTCAACTCTTGTAGCCTGTCCTCACAGCAGAGCTGCTCCAGCCCTTTGATCATCTTTGTGGTCCTCCTCTGGACCCAACAGTTCCACAAATTTCAAGGAATCATGGAATCATTTTGGTTGGAAAGACCTTTAAGATCAAGTCCAACCATTACCTAATCCTACCAAGTCTGGTGCTAAACCATACTCCTTAACACCACATCTATCCATATTTTAAACACCTCCCTCTCCTCCGCTTGTTACTAGGGAGTAAAGATCAACAACCACCTCACTACAACCTTTCAGGTAATGTAGAGAGCAATAAGGTCTCCCCTCAGCCTCCTTTTCTCCAGACTGAACAACTCTTATTCCCTCAGTCACTCCTCATAGGACCTGCTCTTCAGCTTCTCTGCCCTTCTCTGAACCTGCTCCAGGACCTCAATGCATCTCTTGTGAGGGCCCCAAAACTGAACACAGAACTTTGTAATAAGAAAAGAAAATACTTAATGTGTTTTGCTTTTAAACAGTGCTATCATCGCCAGTAGATGTTTATTGCAACTAGTCAACTCCGAGGGAAATTTACTTATTGATTATTGGATTTTACCCAGGATAATACTTTACCACTAGTCCTTATTTTGATACTAGGGTCAAACAGATCACAACATATTTCTTCAGTGGAAAAAAAGACAATGAATGAAACGTGCTATTTTTCAAGAAATACCATATAGCATAGACTATTCCTGAAATGTACACTTCTACTGCCTTCAGTTTTTTTCCCTCTTTACTCAGTTTGTTATTTAAAGTACTGCTTAGCACTTTTAATACCTTTGAATACATCTTTCTTCACTCACAGACCTCCGGATATGAAAAACTGAGCTTTAAATGGGAGCTGAAGTTTAACAGAATTCATATGAGGTAGGTTTTGCAATATGTCTAACATGCTCTTTCCTTTACTGTGTTTGAAGCAGAACTGAGTATTATAACTCCAGAATGAGTAAGAAATTGAGAGAATGGCAAATGACTCTTCAAATCAAGGTAAACTAATCAATTCAAAGTAAATATTCTTGTTGAAATGAAGGCAGATACTTAAACGCTGCAGAATTAAAGCCTCTGTGTGTCTTTCTGATTCGTAATGATCTGTTTCGACAGAAGTTTTATATATTGGCTTATTCATTTCAGGAGTGACTTGCTAACATGAACCTTTCAGATGACTATATTATGTCATAAGCATTGTCATGTATAAAATAATATTGTCTAGTTTTCATACTACTTCATAAAAAAAAATTAAACATACTGTGACAGAACCAGAAATTAGTATTATGCCACTGCCAGAATCTTTGTCTTCCCTAGGAGGACTGGGGAGGGACTATTTACAGGATCTTCTTACAAGGTCTTCTTACAGGGTCACAGGACGAGGGGTAATGGCTTTAAACTGGCAGAGGGGAGATTTAAACTGGATGTTAGGAGGAAGTTCTTTCCAGTGAAGGTGGTGAAACACTGGCACAGGTTGCCCAGGGAGGTTATGGATGCTCCTTCTCTGGAGGTGTTCAAGACTAGGTTGGACGAGTCCTTGAGCGATATGTTCTAGTGTGAGGTGTCCCTGTCTATGGTGGGGGTTTGGAACTGGATAATCTTTGAGGTCCCTTCCAACCTAAACCATTCTATGATTGTATGATTCTATTTTCATACAAAGTAGAAAGCAACTGAAAACACTTGAGACAATATTTTTGCAATAGTTTTTGACTGCAAGCTGAAGAGAGAGACTGGGTCAGAGGTGAAAGAAAATTTCATTGCATATAAACAATTCTGAATCTTTTGGAGATTATAACAAGAGAGAAATAAAAATTTTATTACAGAGTTTTCAGTCACAGGCTTTGCTGAACACTACAGTACAAGACATTAGTGTCTAGACAAGGTGGCGTCTACTAATAGTGTCTACAAATAGCAATATTATTAGCTTCAGATGAAGAGATCCTGTCAAAATTTAAATCAGTTGATACAGTTTTCATTGCTGTATTTTAAAATATTCCTAATGCTATTAAAAAACCCAACAACAATAAAACAATGCATTCTTTTCACTGGGGCTACGCGATAACAAATAATTAATTTGGAAACATTCTGGTATTTCCTTGGTTTGAAGCACCAGTGGCCACAAAGGAAAAATCTATTCTGTCAAACAAGTAATTTTAAGAATGATACATAATTGGCTGTGCATAAAGTTTCCATTCTACTGTGCGGGAAAGAGCAGCACTTAATTTTCAACTACAGTGTAAGTGATCGATGTGAATATTTATGCATAATAAGTAACAAACCAACGTATTTTCTCCAGAATCCTCTCTATCACTTGCATATTTTAATTTCACATTATTAGCACTGCAAAAGTTTCAAGAATTCTGTTCTTGAGTTATTCTAGGGTTGCCTTTGTGATCTGCTCAATTAGCACACCGCCCTGTATCTGACAGTCATTTCTAAACACCTATGAAATTTCTTCTGCTTAAAGTCCAACAAGACCTGTGACAATTCCTTCTACCACTGCAGATGCATGGAAACTGCTCTCCTTCTCACTTTTGAAAATATAAAGCCTCTCTTTTTGTACTTCAACTCACCAATGTGATTTAGCCACCATGGTAGTACTGAATATGAATGCAAACAGTTTGACTGAAAATGTATTTATAATATCAGAATGTGGACTAAGTAATTTTAGCTGTTCTTTCTTCCTTCTCTCATATCTAACAGTTTCTGTTTTGGAAATGAATTGCTTTGTGGAAGTCTTTCATCTCCATTCTCCTCTAAAACTTACATTTGGACATGCAACTTACATATGTTGCATGTCTTTGCAACATCTTCTTATTGACTCAGAAAAATTTAGTACCACAGTACGAATTATCTCCCCATACTCCTGCACATGGCCTGCCGAGACTGAATGAAAGTTCTTAAGAGTTCTAGTGAAGGAAGAAGCACTCAGATTTGCTAGAAAGAGTTGTCTTGCCCCTTTTATTCACAGGCCTGTCACATTTCAGAGCAAAGTACTCACTGCACCTTTCCAATAAATCATAATAAGCACTTCTAAGGTAGCACGGACCTACTGTACCCACAGTGACTAGTGACCATCTTCAGTTCAGTCTCTTGCTCTCCATCACCCTGCTGGCATAACAAGTGGAAGTTTCATGTGTAAAGCCTCAGCTGTGATCTCTGTATCAGAGATGGAATCATAGAATTGTAGAATGGTAAGGTTGGAAGGGATCTCAAGGATCATCTTGTTCCAACGCCCTGCCATAGGCAGGGACACCTCCCACTAGGTGAGTTGATACAGAGATAGCTAATTCAAATTCATGAAAACACCAATGGACAGCCTCACGTCCTTAAAGCTTAGTAGCTCATTTTTATCAGAAACATTATTCCCAGGTTGCATTCTACCCTGAAGAGAAGGTTTAATCAACATTTACATTGCTTCAGGTTGTTCTACAAAGGTTTGATAAATTGAGCCTTCCAGTTGCTCACAGGAGAAATGAATCAGAAAATCTGTGTCTCTTGTATCTGAAGAGGTTGTTTTTGTTTTTTTTTTTTCCTCCCAGAAAGAAACGGAAGAATGGATATAATAAAATATTGGAGGTATGGTCTCCCAAAGTCCCCAAACCTCTAGACATTTTTTTGCTTAGCACTGTACAAAAGCAGAGATAAACTAAAGCTTTATTTGCAGTAAAATGCTACATATAGTTTGATAAGAGGACATGTAAGAGGATAATCATAGTAAGGTCATGCAGTCACATAGTTTCTCTGTCACACATCTTGATATCCTAGATCATATTGAAAGTTTTATTTCAGTATCTGAACGGTGCCTACAGGAAGGCTGGGGAAGGATTATGTACAAGCTCTTGCAATGACAGGACAAGGGGCAATGGGATTAAACTGGCAGAGGGGAGATTTAGACTGGATGTTAGGAGGAAGTGCTTTCCAGTGAGGGTGGTGAAGCACTGGAAGAGGTTGTCCAGGGAGGTTGTGGCTGCTCCTCTCTGGAGGTGTTCAAGGCCAGGCTGGAGGAGGCCTTGAGTGAGCTGTACCAGTGGGAGGTGTCCCTGCCTATGGCAGGGGGTTGGAGCTAGATGATCCTTGAGGTCCCTCCCAACCTTACTATTCTATGATTCTTAACAATAATCTTACTCTGTCTGCCATAATTTATCTGTCATGTACTGTTTAGTCTTTTCTGTGTACCACAAAAAAGGGGCAGTAGCATTTTAAACCTTAAAATCCCCAAAGGTAAAAGTGAACGAAAGATATTTAGAAATGCAGAAGCCTTCCTAAAGATAATTCCTCTAAATAACACAGAAACATTTCTGTTCCTTCTTAGGCCAATCAGATTTCCTAAGAAACCTTGAGGAGAAAAACAGAGTAAGATGTTTGAGAAGTTCAGAGATCTAGAAACAGGAGAATTTAATCTCTGAAAACTGCAACTCGTAAGAAAGATCTGATGGCAATTTTAAGGCTTTCTAATGTTACCTCTAATATAATATTTCTGAAATGTAGTGTGATGAAATTTGCACTCAGCTCACACTTTTGGGGTTTGAAGTGTGTCAGTTAGATTTTTCCATTTAAGCAAACATGCTAAATACTCTCAAAAGCAGAGTTCTGAGGACTAAGTAATGAGAGCAGTCATCTGCTCTTCCCAAGACTTTGTATCCTGCTCATATTTCAAAATTTTCTGAGTACAAAACAGGTCCCATGTCTGTCTGAAAGACTTTTTTTCAGCACAGGCCTACTCTGTATTTTTGTGGTAATCTCTGAGATGAAGTCCAGGTGAAGATGAGATTCTGGTTGTTTTAAAAACCTTTCAGGTCTTTCAGGTTCCACCCTAACCTATCCTTTGACCTGTTTTTCTAACTGAGAGGTATAAAAACTCACATAGGGGTTTTGCATCATCTTAGCTAAAAATGAGTGCAGCTTTCATCCTATGGTGAACATGCATAAACAAAGTTGAGAAGAAAGTGTCTTTTTTAACAGAACTGAGAGACCATCTGGGCAGTGGCAGTCCTTAAATTCATCATCCTCTATACTCAGTTTTTAAAATAGTAGAATAAGGCCTCTCTGTAGAAAAAAACAAAATGCAAGGAAAAAAAAAAAAGAAAACAAAAAGGATCAAATTAAAACTTTGAGAATAAGAAACTATAAAAAAATAGGGAGTACAGGTTTGAATTGAATTTCAATGGATTTTTTTTTTCCTTCCTTACTACTGCATGTAATTTCTTTCAAGAAATACTAATCTATGCTTCTTGAGCAGGGCAGTCAGAGCTTCCCTTTGCAATGAATATAACTGGTCTCTAATTTCAATTTTCAAACATTTACTGAGGAAGAAAAACAAATAATAAGGATGAAGAAGAGTGGCGAACATACTAGGAGGCAGAGAAAATGTGCATGTATATGTGTGGAAGAGTAGAAGAGGTTCATAAGAAGTAAGAAGTCAGCTTTAAGCCTCATTTCTTTGCATCATTAGGTTATGGTCCATAATCCAACATTCAGACTCATTTTCTGTTGGAAAACTAATTTATAATCCTCATTTGAGAACAAACTTCCATGTCTGGAGTCCTCAATAGAGGAAGGACATGGACCTGATGGAGCAGGTCCAGAGGAGAGCCACGAAAATATTCAGAGGGTTGGAGCATCTCTGCTACAAGGACAGGCTGAGGGAGCTGCAGTCGTTCAGCCTGGAGGGGGCTTCATGGGGACAAAATAGCAGCCTTTCAGTATCTGAAGGGGGCATACAAGAAGGATGGAGAGATGCTGTTTACAAAGGTCTGTAGTGATGAGGGATGATGGTTTTAAACTAGAGAGGAGCAGGTTTAGATTGGATGTTAGAAACAAGTTCTTTCCCATGCAGGTAGTGGAACACTGGAACAGGTTGCCTGGGGAGGTGGTTGTGGCCCCATCCCTGGAGATATTCAAGAGGAGGCTCGACAGGGCTCTGGGCAACCTGATCTAGCTGAGGATGTCTCTGCTTACTGCAAGGGGGTTGGACTAGATGGCCTTTGGAGGTCCCTTCCAGCCCAGACTATTCTATGATTCTTTTAGCATAAACTATGTAACATAGAACAGAATTAGAAATTTTTTCTTCTGCAGGTAGCAGCTAGATTCAGGATAGGATTTGAGTTAAAAAAACAAATAAATGGAAGTTAAAGAAGAGTGGAGGTTGGAAACATGTTAGAGCACATATAATATATTATGTAACAATTTATTCAAAATGTCAGAAAGAACCTGCCTGAGCCATTTCTCTTTTTCCTTCCATGCTTTTGCCATTAGGAAATGTTAAGGGAGACATGCCTTGCAAAAATTTTATTATCAAAAGGCATCTGAAATCTTACATTTGGTGTATTAATATTTTATGAAATTATTAATTGCTGCATCACTGTAACCCTTCCTAAAGGCAGTGGAATAGTGACAGTGTATGTAAGCACTCTAGCAACAACACCTGTGAGAGTTATGGCCATAAACCACTTTTACTTTGTTGCAGTATATTTACCTTTAAATATACAGTTTAATTAATGATCATGACAAGGAACTAAGGAAAATGAGAAAGGTGCCTGCTGACTGTGTTTTAGGTGCATTCATTTTGAAATAAGCCTGATTATAAAAAAAAA
>VWYK01038398.1:19945-36655 GCA_013399775.1 Semnornis frantzii | reverse complement strand
CGGGCAGGGCCGGCTGCGAGCCCAAGGCCGGCAACAACATCGAGATCGTCAGCACCTCGCAGACAGCCAAAGTCATCGTCTCCGTCAAGGACGCCGTGCCCACCATCTTCTGCGGCAAGATCAAGGGCCTGTCGGGGGTGTCCACCAAAAACTTTTCTTTCAAAAGGGACCTGCCCCAGGACTCGGTGCTGCAGTGCTACGACGTGAAGAGCCCTCCTGAGCCCCGGGACAGCGCCGAAGCCCTCAGGAAACCGGTCAAAAACCGGAGCGTAAAGCTAAAGAAAATGAACTCCCCGGAGATCCACATCCTGCCCATCAAGAAGCAACGGCTCGCTGCCTTTTTTCCAAGGAAGTAAATTATGGCTTTTTAGAATTTTAAGATTATTATCAGAAGAAAGGGAAAAAGAAAAAAAAAAAAAAAGGATAAAAAAATAAAAAGATGCACTTGGGTTTGAAACTCAGTTAAAACTTTATCTTTGTAAGTTATTTGGGGGAGGGGAGGGGGGCAAAAAGGGGAGAGAGGATGGGATGTGGAGTCCTGGGGTTGGCTGTTTGTTTGGTTTTGGTATTTTTTTCCCCCTCTTCGTTATTTTTTGTTTGTTTTGTTATTAAATTTTGACCTTATCGTTCCCCCCTCCCCCCTCCGTGGGAAACTGAATAAAAAAGCAAACCTATTTTTCAAGCAGATTGCACATTTTGCAGCTTTAATGGGAGCAAGGGAACGAGTCAGAAGGGTAAGAGCTATTTTCACTGCCATAAAGTGCTTTGATGATGTAATTCTTCGTAATGGTCAGAATGGAAGTTTCAGAAATAAATGTTTGTATGTGCTCATTGCAGTTTTTTTGGGGGGGTGGGGTCATTTCTGAGATGGGCCAGGAAGTCTGTAAAAGCTGCCAACTGACTCCTGATCAGCCCCAAATGGCAAGACAAGAAGCGGCAGGCTGAGAAAGCTCAGATGGCTCCACGGCAGGACCCAAGAGCTGCTAAGGATGCACCCAAAGCAGCTTGTGCAGGAGTGAGGATGAGCAAAGCAGCACAGCCTGGCCTGCACCTAAGGCCAGCTGCATCCAGAGAGAGCCCAGAGCAAGCTGCTTTAAAATGTGCAGTGATGTTGCCAGGTGTTTCAGGGAGAAAAGCCTGCACAACACAGAATGCCTTAGGCTGGAAGAGACCTCAGAGATCATCGAATGCAACCTCTGTGCCGTGGGCAGAGGCACCTCTCAACTTGACCAGCAGAAGTTGTCCCTGCGTGAGCGGGTGGGATGAGAAGGACAAGACTCATTGTTTGCCCATCCTGATACAGGACTGAGCTGTTGGTGGTGTCTGTGTTGGCTGAAACCATGGCAGATGAAGGAGCAGAGCCTGTGTAACATCATCGCCCAGCCCATGCCAACAGAGCAGTGCAAAGGTACCATCAAAATCAAAGCTCTGGCAGGTGCCAGCTTTGCACTCACACATGGAAAGGACCTGGAGGTGCAGTTCTGGCTGGTGGCTTCTCGAGTTCCCACAGCTGGATTGTAAAACCCATCCCAAGGGCAAGATGGATGTGAGGGCAGTAGAACACTCTGCGGTGGGTGCTGCCTGTTTTGTGGCTGTCCCTGGCACCTGGAGAAGCTCCTTTCTTGTTACTATGACAAATGATTTGTTCCCGTCACCACACCACTGCAGACTACATAAACAAAGACATTGTCACCCCAGCAGCTGGGTGCCCAACGCATGCCAACTCTACCTTCCTTTACTTGGCTGCAGCCAAGCCACTTCCAACTCTCCTCTTGGACAGCTTTGTGAAGTTTTTGCAGCTGTTCACAGCTGGCACATTGAGAGAGCTGATTCTGCCACCTTGCTTTGGTTAAGACCTCCCCTGCAGTGCTGCGTCCAGCTCTGGAGCCCGTAACACGGGAAGGACATGGACCTGATGGAGTGAGGTCAGAGGAGGCCACAAAGATGATCCAAGGCCTGGAGCACCTCTGCTGTCAGGCCAGGCTGAGGGAGCTGGGGGTGTGCAGCCTGCAGAAGGCTCCAGGCAAACCTCAGAGCAGCCTGCCAGGAGCTGAAGGAGCTGCAAGCAGGCTGCAGAGGGACTGTTTGCAAAGGCCTGCAGGGACAGGATGAGGGCAGTGGTTTGAAATGAGAGCAGAGCAGCTTGAGCTTGGCTGTGAGGAACAAGTTCTGCAGCAGGAGGCTGCTGCAACACTGCAGCAGGTTACCCAGGCAGGGAGTTGAGGAACCATCCCTGGAGATGTTGAAAGTGAGGCTGGGTAAGGCTGTGAGCAACCTGCTCTAGCTGAGGATGTCCCTGCTGAGTGCAGGGAAGTTGAGCTGGATGCCCTTTGGAGGTCCCCTCCAACCCAGCCCACTCTAAAGGAGCAGCTGTAGGGTCAGCAGTCTAATCCCTACCATGATAAAATCTGCTGAAACCTTTGATGCAAACAGACATCAATTTGCTCTTCAGACAATGCAGCTGCATGAGGCCAGAAAATGTATTTCATGGGCTGAAGAACCTTTTGCTCAGGTAGCTAACAGAGGCCTTGCACAGAAGCACAGCAGAAGATGCAGTCAGAGTCTTGCTTTTAAAGCTTCTTCTGTTTCCCCCAACTGGCAGCACTGACACTGTTTGGAGGAGCGTGAAGTGATGGCTTCATTCAGCTTTACTTCTGCTGCCCCTCTTCTTGACAAGAGTTCCTTCCTTAATTGAAAATCCTCTGCTGCTTTGTTTTGCTCCTTCCAAGAAGCAGTGCTGCTGAAATGTGTCATCTTCTGCCTGGTGCAGTGCAGAGGCTCAGGGTTTCAGCATCCCTTGGGAGGCCCAGCCTAGTTGTCACTGCTCCACTCTTGTTTCAGCCCAGGCCCTTCCAGAGTGTCAAAAAGAAAAACCTCCTGAAAGATGTAATTTTCCCCAGGCCTACCCCAGATGATTTAAAAGGGAGGAGGTTGCCCCATTAGCTGCTGTCATTTGCATTTTGTGGCTGACAGAAACCTTCAGAAGCTGTTTCTGGGGTTAGGTTTTTAAATTTTCAAGAAAACCACAGCTTGTGCTTCTCACACTGCTGGGTACAGCTGCTGCAGTGACCACCCCACTTCCTGCCAGCCGCCTGCAAGCATCTCCCCCCACAACACCCTCAGCATTGGTGGGGAGGGGCACCCAGCCTCTGCAGACCCCTGCTGCCAGCCACATAGCACCTTCAACAGGCAGGGCAGTACCCACAGTGATGCTGGCTGCAGCTGAGGAGGTTTACCCTCCTCTCCTTGCTCAGCTTTGGTGCTCCCAGGTTCACTTCAGCACCCAGGTTACCTCCCAGCCTAGTTTGGGCTGGTGGAACTGAATTTAGACCAGAGGTCCCAGAAAGCCCAAGTACAGATGAGGTTCCGTCAGTTTCATGCCACTATAAACCCCTAGGAGCACCACCACACAACAGCCAGTGCCAAGGGCTGGCTAACTCAGTTTCAAGCTAACTGGCACCATTTGTAGAGGCAGAGCAGGCCACAGCCGTGCAGCTGCACCTTCCCCTAGGCCGCCACAAGATGAATGCAGCCAAGAGCAGGCACCATATGTCCTGCAGTCGTCCTCTGCCCCACCCACAGCTGGCCCTCCCCTGGCCTTATGGGGCTGTCTGCAGAAGGCCAAGCTGCCCATTGCTGCTGGTCACCCTGGATGTGCCCCCCAAGGCTGAAGACACTCCACTGGCAGTGGATGTACAGCACAGACTAATCTCACCTGCCCCACCACCTGCAGGGCTTCTCAGTGCTTAAACTGCAGTGGCAGGAGGGACATTCTCCACAGCATCTTCCCAGCAAGGCCTGGGGCAGCTCCTGCTCTCTGCCCTGCTACCCCTTCATGGCTGTGCCATGGGAAGAGAAGCCACACACTGGCACCTCTCCTGATGTTTCATTCTGGTGGGCAACTGACGCTAAGCAGAAACTGTTTGCCTCTCACCATCCCTTGCATGTCAGGCATGAACCCCACATCCCATTGGCATGGGAGGTGGAAGTAGCCACAGAATGAGGTACTTAATTACACCAAGACTGAGCACTTCCACCCTCATCTCCTCCTCCTCCCGCAATTACAGATTTTGTATATTGGGCCATTAATTTCCTACAGGGCTACATTTTAACTGCTCCTGAAACTCGTGTGTGATGATCTATGGAGCTTCCTTTGCTGGTGACTTAATGGAGACATTAATACCTCCTGTGAAACTGAAGGAAAAGGCATTAAGCCAGAATGGCAGGAGGAAGACATTTTACAGTGGGCAAATGTACAGTGTACATGGGTACATGCACGGTAGAGGAGCAGAGAGAGGAGAGCCCTGCAGACCCTCAAGGGCACCCCTTGTTGACTCCAAGCTTTGATTTGGATTTTGGGTGTGGGCTTTTATTAGGGGAGAGAGTTGTGGGGGAGGGTCTCCTTCCCCTCTGCTCTCTTCCCCCCTGCAAATCAGGAAGGGGCTTTCTCTTCCTGCCCCCCCCCCCCAATCAGGAAGGGGCTTTGCAGAAAGCCAGACGCTGATCCAAGGAGAGGACCAGGACTAATGTCTCAGATGATGACCATGGGTACATGGTGGCCTCAGGGGTAGGAGAGCTCAGATGCACCATCCCAGAGCTTTCCTCCTTCCCCTCTGCTGCCCAAGGCAGGGCCCTGGCACCAGGGGAGCACAGCTAAGGCTTTGGCAGATGAGTGAATCCAAAAGGAGGAGGAGCAGCTTCTTAGCCAGAGACTCACCTGGGCCATGCAGGCTTCAAGCTGAGAACAGAGAAGAAGGTAGGTAAGATGCAGGCAACTGTGAGCATGTGGAGAAGGGGGAGAGGGGAGACAGGAAAAGTTGGCAATGGAAGCCAAGAGCCAGGCCTGTAAGCATTGCCAGCCAGAGAATGAGATGGAGAAGCAAAGTGTGGCCCTTGGCCATCAGAGCACAGGAAGGTCCTGGCTCCAAAGAGGGCTCCAGGGCCACCTGACTTGGGCAGGGTGGGCAGAAAGGTGAGCGCCGAGTGCTGGGAGGGTAAAGCTGTGCTGAGATGCAGGCAGCTGAGGAGAGCAGGGGCAAACTGTCCATCAGGCCACACAAGGCAGTGCGGTACTCCTGCTCCTGTCCTGGTGCAGCAGGTGATGGAGAAGAGCAGCAGGCAAGCCAGCCTGGTGGGCAAGGGAAGGAGGACAGCAAAGGCATCCATTTCTGCACAGATCCAGCTGGGCAAGCACGGCTCAGGCCCTCCTGCCACCCTCTCCTAACGTGGCACACCAGTAGGGCTCCTGATCACATGCTTGTGGCATCATTCTGGTTGGGAAAGATCCTTGAGGCCATCAGGTCCAACCATTCACTCTGCTGTACCAAGCTCACCACTAGACCATATCGCCAAGCACCACATCTAGACCACCTTTAAGCACCTCCAGGCATGGCAACTCCACCACCTCCCTGGGCAGCCTGTGCCAGTGCCTGACCGCTCCTGCAGGGTAAACACTTTTCCTGATGCCCACCCAGAACCTCCCCTGGTGCAGCTTGAGGCTGTTCTCTCTTGTTCTATCACTAGTTCCCTGTGAGAGGAGCCCAGCACCAACCTCTCTACATTGTCCTTTCAGGTAGTTGCAGAAGGTGATAAGGTCACCCCTCAGCCTTTTTTTCCTCACACTAACCAGTCCCAGTTCCCTCAGCTGCTCATCGGACTCCTTCTCTGGGCCCTTCACCACTTAGCAGCTCTTCTGAGTACCCCCCAGCCCCTGAGTGCCAGCTTTCCCTCTTTAACCTCTCCTGCCCAGTTCCTGCTCAGCCCCAGCCCGAGCAGCAGGAAGTTTTCATCGCCCCACACAGCCCAGCAAAGCTCTGACCCACAAAGGCTCCACTGCTTCCTGTGTGCAAAAGCTTTCAGGGCAAAGTGGCTGGCACAGAAGTGGCCCCTGGGCACCACAGGCAGTGCTGCAGAGCAGTCTGTGCCCCGTCCTTGGCAGAGGCACCTCAGGACAGGGATCTGACAACAACAAATGACTCCTTAACAGTCTTCTGGAGACTGCCAGACAATGCAAATAGCATAACCCAACATTGCATAACCCCCTGGTGCCAGATGTTTGCCTTCCTTTCTGGTGCTCAAGTTTATCAAAACATGCTGCAGGGCCCCTAGTCCTCCCCCTGCTCTGCCTGGGATCAGCTCCTGCCCCTGCTGCCACCACCACAACAGTGACCTTCATGTGGGCTGTTTGCTTTCCCAGCCACCTTTCACTTTCCTTCCCCACTGCCTTCCCTCCTCCTCTCATTTTAAAGCTGCATTGTCCTTCAGCTGTGCCACAGACTCCAAATGCTGAAGTCTGCAATGCAGAGTGTTCTGGGGCAGGCACACAGTGGCTCAGGCTGGAAGTGACCTCAGAGCTCATCTGTTCCAACCTCCCCACCATGCCCAGGGACATCTCTCAGCTAGACTCAGCTGCTCAAGGCCTCATCCACCCTGGCCTGCAACGCCCTCAAGGGCAACCTGTTCTCTGGGCAGCCTGTGCCAGACTCTCAGCACCCTCACACTTAATGACTTCTTCCTCAGCTCCACTTTAACCCTGCTCTGCCTCAGCTCCAAACCATTCCCCCTTGGTCTGTCTCTAGACCCCCTCAGCCAAAGTCTCTCTGCAGCCTTCCTGCAGGATCCCTTCAGCTCTTGGCAGACAGCTCTGAGGTCCCCCTGGAGCCTTCTCCTCTGCAGGCTGCACACCCCCAGCTCCCTCAGCCTGTGCTCACAGCAGAGCTGCTCCAGCCCTGGGAGCATCTTTGTGGGCTCCTCTGGCCTCCCTCCAGCAGCTCTGTGTTCTCCTTCTGCTGGGGACAGCAGCACTGGAGGCAGGATTGGAGGTGAGGTCTGAGCAGAGCAGAGCCAAGAGGCAGAATCCCCTCTCTTGCCCTGCTGCCCACACTCCTCTGGCTGCAAGCCCATACACACACCTGCCTGTTGGGCTGCAGGAGGGCACTGCTGCCTGCTGGGGAGCTCCCAGCACCCCCAACACCCCCAAGGCTCTTTCTGCTGAGCTGCTCTCAACCCACTCTGCACCCAGCCTGGCTTTGTGCCTGGCCCAGATGGCAGGACCTTGCACACAAAAGTAAATACCTCATCTTGGAGCAGAAAGCACAATTTCCACAGCTGTAAAAACCCTGGTTTCACAGCCAGGCTAGCAAAGTCCATTCTGTTGTCGAACCACTTGAAGCATTTCTTCATGCTTAGGGAGAAAAATTCCTGACCTCTCAAGCATTTAGCACTGCTTTGTGCCTCAAGCTCTCCTAGAAGAACAAGAGGAAGACCTGTTTGGCAGCACAAGTTTGGAGTGATTCAAACTAAGGGAAGAAGAGCTCAGGCCAGTCTGAAAACTCCTCTCTTGGGGATCTGGAGAGGACTAGCAGAGTTGCTTGGGGCAAGAGAGTGTCTCTATAACTACTGAAATAACCTCAGTGTGAGAAGGGAGCTCTCTAGTAAAATGCTGCCCTCCTGCATTTGAACAAAGGCTTTCTGTAGTGTGCCACCACCCGCTCAGCTTTTCCCCAGTGCCTTGCCACTTGCCTCAGTTTCCACTGAGAGGGCAGACAAGTCTCTGTCTTTTCTCTTCTTGCCCTCAGTGCTGAGCCTGCCAGGGCAGGGTAATGGCAATTATCATGGTGGTTTTGTGGTGTGTTCATTTCCTTCCAGCTGTCACAACTAGAAAGGAACCACTGGCAGGGATGGGTTCTGCCAGCTTCAAGCTGTACATCTGTTCACACAACATGGGCTGCAATCTCCCTTTCCTCTTGTGCTGGCATCTCTTTGCTCAGGTTGTGCTAGGAGGCCTCTGGTTTCAGAAGCTGTGGATGAAAACGCCTTTGAAAAAGAGAAGAAACGAGCTGTGCAGCCTGCACTATCAGCACCCAGCAGCTTGCAGATAATGAAAGATGAAATAAAACTGGCAGTGGTCCACAAAGCTACAAGGGGAAGCAGCTCATGCAAGACTCCTCAGCTTGGATAGGAGGACTAGAGCAAAGAGGACTAGAGATGACATTGGATGTGAGGGACAAGTTCTGCACCATGAGGGTGCTGGAGCACTGCAACAGGCTGCCCAGGGATGTGGTTGGGGTTCCATCCCTGGAGATATTAAAGGTGAGGCCCAACAGGGCTCTGGGCAACCTGACCTAGTCTAAGCCCCTGCTCAATGCAGGGGGAACTGGACTGGATGACCTTTGGAGGTCCCTTCCAACTGAGACCATTCCATGATTCTATGCCTCTTGTACAGCAGGACTGGGAGATTCTGGAGCTGGTGGAAGCTAATTCTGATTCAAATGGGACAAATTACAGCTAATCAAAGCCATCTGCTAGGACAGGGATGGATGATTCATGTAAGTGAGGGATTTAAAAGCTTCTTGGAGCACTGCAATGGCATATTTTACATACACGCAGGGCACCCATTACCTGCCCAGCCACAGGAAGGAGAATTTGTTTAGGACAAATCATTAGAGGAGAAAGTGGCAAAACCTTTTGCTCTTTTATACCAAGCCAGCTGTGAGGCTCTGGCTGTAAAAACCAATTGAACAAAGCTAGGAAATGCCTCACAGCTGCAGACTCAAAAGGCAGTGACTTTACCCCAGGCAGTTCGGATCTGGAGAACTCCTGCAAACGTCTCTGGGTGACCCTTGAGACAAAAGGAGCACTGACACTGGAGGGACATGATCCTGGCATTCTGGGCTGGCCAGCAAGCTTTACAAAGCCAAGGATCACAGTCAAGGCTTGAGAAGCAAAGAGCAACCACTTCACCACTGCAATGGACACACAACCAGCTGCTGCCTCCCTGCAGCTTCCAGACAAGCACTTCTGACCCACTCCAACAGTTTGCCATGTAATAAAAAAGGAAGAGGGGGGATGCACAACCTTTGATCTCAAGGAGATCTCAAGGATCTTTATCTCTCCTTTTTTGTTGTTCTTTTCTCTTCCTTTTTAAACCGAGCCAGCCACAACTTCACAGAATCCTAGACTTGCTCAGGCTGGAAGGGACCTCAGAGCTCATCTGCTCCAACCTCCCCACCATGCCCAGGGACACCTCTCAGCTAGATTCAGCTGCTCAAGGCCTCATCCAGCCTGACCTGCAACACCTTCAGGCAGGAGGCAGCCACAGCCTCCCTGAGCAGCCTGTGCCAGACTCTCAGCACCCTCACACTCAAAAATTTCTTCCTCAGCTTCAAACCATTCCCCTTTGTCTCTTCAGTTCTGCTCCAACTCAGCAGAAGGCACAGGATGCTCCTAACATTTGGACCAGGTTCACACATCCAGTGTTGGAATTCAATCTTCATTTCACTCTGTTACAGCCAACCAAGCGTCTGCAAACTGTCAGGAGCTCCCCTTGCCTCCACAAACAGCTCTCACACAGGGACACAGCATCAAACAACAAGGGACAGTTGCAGCCATGAACCAACTATTTTATTTGTTGTTGCTAGATGAGAACATCCCATAGAAAATAAAGAATAAAAAAATATCTTTCTGCTACAACATTGGAACCCCCTTGGCTCTCAGGCTGCAGCATCACAGTGGGTGCACAGAAAGCCTGGAACAAATATTTATACCCTTCACAGTGCCGTGGACAGAAGGTTAAGTCTCTTTGTTTTCAGTTCTGCCAATGGTTAAGGTGAAAAAGGGAAACTCTTTGGAGTCAATTGCTTCCATTTAAAGCATAAGAAATTGGGTTTTGTGCTCTGAAATTCAGCATAATCATGTTATGTTAATGTGGAAGAAGTAAGGGATGGAGAAAATAGTGACCATGTGGGCTGTAATGTTCTCATGCAGCTAACTTTCCACACCAGCAACCGGGTCAGGATTTTCCTGACACAAAGAGAAAACCTTCAGCAATGCCCTGACCTTTTCCTGCCATCAAGAGTGTGCTTCTATCACCCATCTGAGCACAACCTGCACCACATGACATGCCAAACAAACCAGAGAGAACCCTTAGCAGCCAGTGCCTGATGCTGGCATAACAAAAGCAGCTCTCCACGTGCCAGTGACGTGCCAAATCCAAATGGCTCTGCGGTCACCCAGGCTAACAAAACCCTTTGTGAGCCACGGAATGGTCTGAGTTTGCAGCAGCACCTCTGCTGAGACCTGAGGAGTGGCAGACTCCTGGGAAAGGTAAAAATTACATTTATGCTCTGTGTTTCCATATCAAAAGGCTGTCAGAAATGTAATAAACCAAACTGTTTCAGGACTACACCTACTCCAGCAAACAGCTTTCATCACTTGGCTGGTGCAGCACATTCAGTTTCCTACAGACAAAGTAGATTTGCTTGTCCCTGATGTACATTCCAACTGGCAGTGACAATAAACTGCTTTATTATCACTACTCAGCCTTGCAGCTTGTAGAGAGAGTAACAATTTTAACACACAAACACATACACACGCAGAGAGTAAAAAAAAAGGCTTCTTGGTTCCATAGTAGCACTTTCTTGTTGAAAACATAAGCCCCAAAGGCATCAGAACCAAAAGTGTTCTTCCAGAATTTATGGCTCAGAGCTAAAGGATGAACAGCCAAGAGTGTTACACAGCAGAAGGACCTCACCTGGATGACTAAATCCACTCTTTGATTGTTCTGTCACCTTCTGACTCCACGGATGGTCAGCCAGATCAGCAGGTGCTGATGAACGTGGCAGCAGCAGCAGCGCACAGCTGAGCTGGCTGCTTAGAAATAAACCACCAAGGAACCACACAGCGCTCTCTGGCACAGCACAAGGTACACAGCAACAACTCTGAACACACTTGGGCACTCTATACCTCCTTAACTGGGATGGCTTTCCCAGCACAGCCATGCGGATACAGAACAAGGAGGAATGCAGAGAGTCATGCCAAACCCAGCCAAAACCCGTGGAATGTTTAAAATGTGGATGTAGTGTTCCAGTTAAATCAGTCTGGCCCAGGAAGCATGGCTCCTTCCACAGCCACTGTGCCCTCCCATCGAACAGAAATCACAGCATCACAGCACGGTAAGGACTTTCAGAGAGCAGCAGCACCCAGGGCAGGGCACAAAGGAACACAGCCGGGAGGTTTGCAATGTCTGCAGAGAAGGAGACTCCACAGCCTCTCTGGGCAGCCTGCTCCAGGCCTCTGACACTCTCACAGGCAAAAAGTTTCCCTTCTTGTTCCCCTGGCACCTCCTCTGCTCCAGCTTGCCCCCAGTGCCCCTTGTGCTGCCCTTGGCCACCCCTGAGCACAGCCTGCCTGTGTCCTCCTGACACTGCCCTGCACATCTTTAGCACAGCACTGAGGGCAGCCCTCAGGCTCCTCTGCTGCCAGCTGCCAGCCCCAGCTCCCTCAGACTGGCCTCACAGGAGATGTTCACTGCCTGCAGCAGCTCTGGGCCTCTGGCCTGAACTCTCTCCCATCACTTCCCTGAGGTCTTTCCTGACCTGAGTGGCCCAGAACTGGACACAAGATTCCAGCTGTGGCCTCAGCAGGGCAGAGCAGAGGGGCAGGAGAATCCTTCTCAACCTACTCACCACAGCCCTTCTAACCCAGCCCAGGATGCCCTTGGCCTTCTTGGCCATCAGGGCACATTGCTGGCTCATGGGCATCCTTCTGCCCACCAGCACCCCCGGGTCCTTCTCCCCTTCACTGCTCTCCAACAGTTCAATCCTCAACCTATCCTGGTCCACCAGGTTGTTTTTTCCCCAGATTCCAGACTCTGCCCTTGTCCTTGTTTGGTTTCATTCATTTTTCTCCCTGCCCAGATCTCAGCCTGCCCAGGTCTGGCTGAAGGGCAGCACAGGCTGAAATATTTATTGCCTGTATAAACTGAGACTGTCCTGGACATCTGCTCTCACCACTCACCACAGACTGACAATCACACTTTATAAAAGCTTATATTTCTATTAAGCTCTCTCCTCCACAGCCCTTCCCTCCTCTCCCTCCCCGGCCCAATTCATATGGCTATTCCTTTTCTGGAAATCTAGAAAGAAGAATCTAGAATAATATCCCAGAGCATGACTCTGTGGGAGGACAGGACCCGGGCTTCACCACTAAGACGAGATCATCTATTTTCCACTTTTCTCACAACAACAGAAGTTTACAGCCACCCCCACAAAAGTCATTAACACCTGATGCTGCTTGGCTTGATTGTTCTCCTGTGGGATTCAGCTGGGTTGGTTCTCAACAGGAGCCCCTGGGCTGCAGCCTGTACCACGAGCACACTTCTCAGGCTTCAGGCAGCACTGGCACCCAACCTCCAGGTGGTTCCTCCACGCCCACTGTGATCAAATGTCCTTTCCCTGCACACTGCTGAGACAGTTGCAAGCCAGCAGAATCCGACACAGAATTCTTTCCCCCACCCCCAATCTTTATATATTTTTTTCTTTCTTTTTTTCCCCACATTTTGAGAGCACTTAAAAAAAAAAAAAGATGATTTATACCAGCAAAACAGCTGCAGAACCTGAGAGCTTAGTGGGAGAAGCCACACACCTCTTGGTGGGATCTCCATTGGTCAGTACTTCCCTTGCTTAAGTCTTTCGATGTGGTAGCACAGCTTGAGGGCAGGCCCCAGCTTCAGTCCCATGTATTTCATGATCATGTCACTCCTGAGCAAGAGCAGTGCCTTCCCATCGATCTCCTGCAGCAGGGAGAGGACAAACACAACGACACACAACTGCTTTAGCAAGCTGCACGGCACAGCTGGGGAGTGAAGGTTGTTTCTTTAGATGGTGGTTAAATAAAAAATAATTATCTGTCATATAGAATCAGTCAGGGTTGGAAGGGACCACAAGGATCACCTAGTTCCAATATACAGATTTGTAGATTCCAATGTACAGATCACCTGGACCCAATATACAGATTCATGGATTCACAAATTCACAGAGTGGCTTGGGTTGGAAGGAACCCCAAACTCCCCTGCCATGGGCAGGGACACCCCCCACTCACCCAGGTTGCTCAAGGTCCCATCCAGCCTGGCCCTGAACACCTCCACAGAGAGGGCATCCACAGCCTCCCTCCTGGGCAACCTGTGCCAGTGTCTCACCACCCTCACCGGAAAGAATTTCTTCGTAGAGTCGTTGGAATGGTTTAGGTTGGAAGGGACCTCGAAGGTCAGCCAGTTCCAACCCCCCTGCCATAGGCAGGGACACCTCCCACTAGAACAGGTCACTCAAGGACTCACCCAGACTGGTCCTGAACACCTCCAGGGAGGTTGTGGAGCACAGAATCACCCTTCTGTGCTGCACAACCTCCCTGGGCAACCTGTTCCAGTGCCTCACCACCCTCACTTCTTCCTAACATCCAGTTTCAATCTCCCCTCTGCCAGTTCAAACCCATTCCTCCTCATCCTGTCATGACAAGGCCTTGTCAATAGTCACTCCCCAGCCCTCCTGTAGACCCCTTTGGATCCTGGAAGGCCACTCCAAGGTCTCCTGGAAGCCTTCTCTTCTCCAGGCTGCAGAGCCCCAACTTTCTCAGCCTGTCCTCATAGCAGAGCTGCTGCAGCCCTCTAAGCATCTTCATGGCCTCCTCTGGACTCGCTCCAACAGTTCCATGTCCTTCCTACTCCCCAGTCTCAATCTGCCCTCCTCAAGCTTCAATCCATTCCCTCTCATCCTGTCACTCCCAGCCCTTGTCAAAAGTCCCCTCCTGACTTTCTTGTAGCTCACTTCAGATACTGGAAGGCTGCTCTAAGGTCTCTCTAGAACCTTCTCATCCCATCTCCTCCAAAGAGGAGGCATCCACAGCCTCCCTGTGCAGCTCTGGTGGGCACAACCTGTTCCAGTGTCCCAGGATATAAATCAGTAACTGTGTGTATTTGACCCCTACGACCCCCTGCGTTGGCACATTTGACCCCTACAACCCTCTGTGTTGGCATACTTGATACCTATGACCCCATGTGTTGGCATACTTAACCCTTACAACCCTGTGTGTTGGCATGTTTGACCCCTACAACCCCTTCAATCACATTGGGTGATTCTGTGCTCCACAACCCCCCTGGAGGTGTTCAAGGCCAGGCTGGATGAGGCCTTGAGCGACCTGTTCTAGTGGGAGGTGTCCCTGCCTACGGCAGGGGGGTTGGAACTGGCTGAGCTTTGAGGTCCTTTCCAAGCTAACCCATTCTGAGACTCTCTGACAAACACAAGCCCAGGATCCCAGGAGAGAATGGGTATGCATCATACGTGTCTCCTGAAGAGCTCTGCGTGCGGAGCCAGCGCCTGGGGGTCAGCCTCCTTCACGAAGCTCATCACCTCCTCGATGGACCAGCTGGAAGGATCCTTGCTCAGCCTCCTTGAAGGTTCCCTTTTTAGTGAAGTCAGATCAGGTCCAGTGGTGGAACTTGCAGCTTGCAGCAGAAAGATATTGTGAAAGGAAGAAGCATCACTGCATGAGGACAACGCGTTGCAATTTACATAACATGGCCTCCTGTTAGGCATTCTCTGCAGTGTATTAAAATGAAGATTTTCTTTTTTCCTTCACTAATTTCCTCCCAGAAAACACTAAACTCTTCCCTTTGTCTTTAAATATCTTATGTAACTGTAAATATTGACACAGCAGCACTGTGGAACATCTAAAGAGAGCAGTTCCACTCGTACTCGGCTCCTGGGACCCAAGATGCCATTAAGTGGGGATGTGGTAAAGGCAAATTAAGCTGTGCAGACAGAGGAGGGACAGGAGGAAACTCTATCCCCATACTGCAGCAGCACAGTAAGAGATGACAAGATGATCAGGAAGTGAGCTGCCGAAAACATGCCCTCTGCAGTCTCGCCTGCTGCAGGGTCCATAGCAGCAGGGAGAGGAAGGTGCAGCAAGCGAGACCCCTGCCCTCCCCACCCTGCCCCACCACTGCTGCTGGCAGGATTCAGTTCTGCACTTGCAGCTACAGAGTCATAGAATCCATTGAAACACAGATTCATAGAATGGGTTGGGTTGGAAGGAACCCCAAAGATCATCCATCTCCAACACCCCCTGTCATGGGCAGGGACACCTCCAACCAGCACAGGTTCCCTAAGGCCTTATCCAACCTGACCTTCAACACCTCCAGAGAGGAGGCAGACACAGCCTCCCTGGGCAATCTGTCCCAGTGTCTCACCACCCTCACTGCAAAGAATTTCTTCCTACTCTCCAGTCTCAATTTGCCCTCCTCAACTTCAATCCATTCCCTCTCATCCTGGCACTCTCAGCCCTTGGCAAAAGTTGTTTCCTGGTTTTCTTGTAGCCCTTTCATGCACTGGAAGGTTGCTCTAAGGTCTTCCTTCTCTTCTCCAGGCTGAATGCCCCCAGTTCTCTCAGCCTGTCCCCACAGGGGAGCTTCTCTGGCCCTCTAAGCATCCCAGTGGGCTCCTCTGGACCCTCTCCAGCAGCTCCATGTCCCTCTTCTGCTGGGGGGAGCCCAGAGCTGGAGGCAGTGCTGCAGGTGAGGTCTGAGCAGAGCAGACTGGAGGGGCAGAATCCCCTCCCTGTGCTGCTGCTCTCCCTGCTCTGTCTGCAGCCAGCACACAGCTGCCTCCGGGCTGCCAGCGACCAGTGCTGGCTCCTGAGCATTTTGGTACCAACTGACACCCCCAAGGCCTTCTCCTCCAGGCTGCTCTCAGCCACCCCTCACCCTGGATTTGTGGTTGGGACTGCCCTGACCCAGGTACAGGAACCCTGCATTTGGCCTTATTTCACTCCCTCCACAAGCTTTTCTACAGCAAGGAACTTCTTTCCTCACAGCTCTTGGGCTGCCTGAGGTCACAAAGCAGTCAGATGGTTTGGAAGGTGCAGTCCCACAGCCCTACCTTCAATCCTTCTCTGTAGTCGATTCCTGCTAACTTCATAGTAGCCACTGCTGCCAGCAGAGCTCAGGGACAGCCTGCGCAGGGCCGGGGCTGAGGTTGAGGTAGCAGTCACTGAGTGCAGGGAATTCCTGTAAGAGGCTGTGCTGCTCCCTGCAGCACGATATTCCATGGAATTCCGGCGGGTGGGGCTGGCAGGATGGACAGAACTAAGTGCAGAGTCCGCAGAGACCTCAGAAAATCGATGTCCTTTGGAAGTGCTGTTTTCTTCTGCTGGCAATGCTTCTGCTGCACAAACAAACAAAAAACAAACAAACCAAAAAAGAAGGAGGAAAACGTTCCAAGGGGCAGGAATTACACCACTGCTGTTCAGCTCCTTCCTATCTCCTCTGACAGGCTGGAAACCTCAACAGGCTTCCTGTGAGGCAACCACTGCTGCTAAATGCTTGTCTCTTCTTCTCCAGTCACCACTGGGCTCTTACTGTGCTTTGAACCTTTACTGCGAGCTTGAGAGGGTCTTCGAGAAATCATCTCAGTCGTGTTTGCTAAGTCCCGTGCTCAGGGAAGGGCCTCCCATGTCAGCTGAGGGAGGGAGTCACTAACTTCAGGAACAGAGGAAGGGGACAGTTCTCTCTAGAGCCCAAGAACAGCAAGGCACAGTCCTCTCTCTCCAGAGCACAAGAAATTCATCATTAAAGAGTGCTGAGGCTGCAGGCAAAGGCAGAGGAGGCTGAGAGCATGAGCTATGGCACAGCAGTGTGACACAACACACTGACCTATGGTTAGCCCTGGGCACAGGGCAGCAGCTGGCAGCACAGGCTTGGGAAAAGTTGGGAGACAGCAATGCCAACAGACACCCTGAGCATGTGTGACAAGGAGGGTAAGGGAAAAAAAGGGGGAAAAGAGGGGAGAAAAGTGGGGGAAAGGGAGAAGAAGGGCAAATGGGGGGAAAGTGGGAAGCAAATGGCGGGAAAGGAGGAGGGAAAAGTGGGGAGCAAAG
>VWYK01038398.1:9224-19537 GCA_013399775.1 Semnornis frantzii | reverse complement strand
GGTGGGAAAGGGGGGAAAAAGGGGTGGGAAAGGGGGGAAAAAGGGGGGAGAAAAAGGAGGGGGAGAAAGGGGAGGGAAGTGGCCCAGAACTGGAGGCAGTGCTGCAGGTGGAGTCTCAGAGAGGCAGAATCTCCTCCCTGTGCTGCTGTTCCCTCTGCTCTGGCTGCAGTCAGTACACAGCTGCCTCTGTGTTGCGCTCTCCCAAGACAGTGCAGATCTCCTTTCTTTCCCTCCAACTGAAACACCTTAATCTGAAAATAATTAAGTGCTCTACACTTATGAAGTTACCTCTCTGACATATCTGACTTTGGTGTGCCATGTGTCTGGGGTGGGAAGGCAGTGCTGCTTCTTAGAAGCCACAGAAATCAACAATCAATGCAGAGCTGGATGTACTAACAGCAGCAGGAAACACAGGGAAGTGAATATGCTCTGTATGCAAAAGAGAATATGCTGTACCCTCTGAAATAAGCTGCAACACTTCCAGTGCAGTCCTATGACTATGCCAAGATCCTGCTGGTCTCACTGCTGTTTAACACACCATAAAATGACTCGGGAATCACAGAATCACCCCATGCTAGGGGTTGGAAGTGACCTCGAAAGATCATCTAAAGCACCCAACAAGAGGAAAGAATAACCAATCCCCACCACTTTTCCAGAGAGCTTTGGGAAATGCTGGGCAAATATCTTGCAGCAAGAGCAAGCCCGCATCAGATTGGATGAGTCGACACTGATGACTACTGATGGCTTAACCAGCTAAGCAGCAGGTGCAGAATACAAAACCTCCCACATGGTTTGGTAGGTTTCTCTCACTGAGATGTTTTACCTCCCATCTGAGGCAGGCAGAAGCAGGCCAAGTGCTCAGGCACTGCACAGGAAGAGCTGCTACTTATTAGTGAGATCAAGCATAGAACCATAGAATGGTTTAGGTTGGAAGGGACCTCAAAGCTCAGCCAGTTCCAAACCCCTCCCATAGGCAGGGACATCTTCCACTAGAACAGGTTGCTCAAGGCCTCATCCAACCTGGTCCTGAACATCTCCTTGGGCAATCTGTGCCAGTGTCTCAGCACCCTCACTGTAAAGAACTTCTTCCTCACATCCAGTTTCAATCTCCCCTCTGCCAGTTCAAACCCATTCCTCCTCATCCTGTCATGACAAGTCCTTGTCAATAGTCTCTCCCCAGCCCTCTTGTAGACCCCTTCAGATACTGGAAGGCCACTCCAAGGTCTCCTGGAAGCCTTCTCTTCTCCAGGCTGCAGAGCCCCAACTCTCTCAGCCTGTCCTCATAGCAGAGCTGCTGCAGCCCTCTAAGCATCTTTGTGGCCTCCTCTGGACCTGCTCCAACTGTTTCAGGTCCTTCTTGTGTTGAGGGTTCCAGAATTGCACACAGGACTCCAGGTGGGATCTCAGGAGAGCCATGGGGCAGAATTCCCTCCCTTCCCCTGCTGCCCACACTGCTCTTGCTGCAGCCCAGCACACAGTTGCTGCTGGGCTGCACTCACACTGCAGCCTCATGTTGAGCTTTTCACCACCCCAGACCCTCAGGTCCTGTTCCTCAGGGCTGCTCTCAGCCATTCCTCACCCAGCCTGGAGTTGTGCTTGGGATTGTGCTTACCCAGGTGCAGGACTTTACACTTGCCCTTGTTGAATGTCATGAGCTTGGCCTGGGCACAACTCTGCAGCCTGTCCAGGTCCCTCTGGATGGATCCCTGCCTTCTAGCAAGTGACTGTGCCACACAGCTTGGTGCCATCTGCAGACTTGCTGAGGGTGCACTGGTTCCTCTGTCCGTGTCACTGACAAAGATGTTAAACAGCACTGATGCCAGCACTGACCCCTGAGGGAGCCACTTGGCTCTGGTCTCCAGGTGGACATTGTGCCTTTGATCACCACTCTCTGCATGCCACCATCCAGCCAGTTCCTTATCCAGCAGTACTGCACCCATCCAGTCCATGTGTTTCCAGTTTGGTGACCAGGATGCCATGTGGGACAGAGCCAAATGCCTTACTCAGCTCCAGGTAGGTGATGTCAGTTGCCCTTCCCTTGTCCACTGTTGCTGTGACTTCATCATACAAAGCCACCACATTAGTCAGGCATAATCTGCCCTTGGTGCAGCCATTGCTGGTTGCCACCAATCACCTCTGCTTTGTTTTCCATGTATCTTAGCAGAGCCTTCAGGAGGATCTGCTCCATGATCTTGCCAGAGGGTGAGCTGTGAGAGAGCTGGCACAGGGAGGGTTCACTGCTCCCATGGCTGCATTTGACTCAGCCCTTCCCTCTGCTTATCCAAGGCCTTGGTGACTCAAGCCAGAGAAGTAAACTGCACACAGCTCTTCACCAAAATGTCTTCAGTGCTTTTGCTCATTCATTCAGCTCAACACCCAGCTGGAGGCCTGGCACCCACTGCAGGGACGAGCAAAACAGAAGCAGCACAACTGCAGGGCCAGCAAATCCTTCTCCATCTGCTTACTTGCCTTGCCCATAGGCGTTTAGTGTACTGCAACTGAGCGGCTGCGGGGTTGGCTCCTGGGTGAAACTGAGAACTGCTCTGCAGGGCACAGGAGGCAGCTGAGCTGGGGCTGCTCTGTGCCTGCAGGATCTGGCAGCACTGGGGAATATTCCTAAGTGTTTCTATTTGTATGTGTGATTATATTCTGTGCTGGTATGAAGTTTAAGCAGCAGTCAGCCAGCAGCTCAGCTGGATTGTATCATAGAGCTACAGCCCTACCCAATGGCCCCAGCCTAGAGTTATTAAGAGCTGCTTCCAACTTATCTCCAGTTCCATTTCCAGGCAATTGGTTTTCTGCTAAGTAGCAGATATGAAGCAGGAGCCTTCATCCATCACTCATGTGCCCGAGGTCCTTCCCAAACAAAAGGGTAGCAGGCTCAGGAGGAAGACTGCTGGAACTTGCAGTAGATCTTTCCTGAGTGCAAAGCCTGTGCCAGGGATCAATAATTAACAGACTTTCACCCTGACTTGCCAAAGGCTAGAGACAAGCCAGACACACAGGTTGAACTTGGTCCTTTTTTTCGTGTTTGATTGGAAATACTGAACCCATAAATAATCCTCATCTATAACTCTGACATCCTGTAATTACCTTCAGATGGATGAGCATCATTTCTGGGGAGCTTAGGGGAAGGAGGAGCAGGATACGGCGGAGAGTCTTGAGAGTATCGTTTGGCATTCCTGTTCTCAGGGATTTCTTCTTTTGCTGTCAAGAGGAAAAGTCACCACCTGTTATTCTGACAGAAAGCTGCTCATGGGGCGAGTCCAGGGACAAAAGCAGAGCAACACAGCAGCCACTGAGCAGGTTCCTGTGTGTCACAGACTCATTTCAACGCAGGCTTTCAAAGCTTAGTTTATGGTCATCGCCAAAATCACCTCCACCTTGGCTGCTTCACCAAAAAGAGTTACACCTAATGACCTCTACTATGAGGACAGGCTAAAGAGCTGGGGCTCTTCAGCCTGGAGAAGACATTGGAGTGGCTTTCCAGCATCTGAAGGGTTGGGAAGGGACTATCGGCAAGGGCTTGTAATGACAGGACGAGGAGGAGATTGAGGGGAGATTGAGACTGGATGTTAGGAAGAAGTTCTTGACAGTGAGGGTGGTGAGACACTGCCAGAGGTTGCCCAGGGAGGTTGTGGAGCACAGAAATCACCCAATCACATTGGGTGATTCTGTGCTCCACAACCTCCCTGGAGGTGTTCAGGACCAGGCTGGATGAGGCCTTAAGCGACCTGTTCCAGCAGGAGGTGTCCCTGCCCATGGTGGGGGGGTTGGAACTGGCTGTGCTTTGAGGTCCCTTCCAACCTAAACCATTCTATGACTCTGTGACTTCCCAGTGACAGATTAAACATCACTCCTCAGAATGTCTTTTTTTAATTTATTTTCTGAAGGAGCAGCTGGGAGACAAGACTCAGCTCTCAGACAGCTGGGAGGAAGCTCCACACCCAATATATGAATCTCACAAACCTGCTTGGAGAGAATCACAGAATTATTGAGGCTGGAATAGCCCTCTGAGATCATCAAGTCCAGCCCCACCTCATGGACCAGACATCAAGGCCCCTGGTAACCCTAAAATGGCAATAGCAGGCTCTCCAAAGGACCTGAAGGGCTGTCTTCTGCAGGTTCTATTTCCTCCTCACCGCGCGTTCTATGTTGCACAAAGGTATCTGTCTCATACACATCAGTTCCCAGCAAACCAAACCTTTCCTTCTAGGAGACTGGGATGTAAACTTTTTGCAGCCCCCACTGACTGAGGTGAACAAAGAAAGAAGAAAGGAGCTTTGACTGGCCTGGGAAGTGCTCCCCTGCATTCCCTTGCAAGGCAAGCCCCTTTGCAGAAGGCAGTCAGCATGTTTTAATAGGTTTAATTTATGATCCCAACATCAATGTAACAACTGAATGGAGTAGTTCTGAGCTTGTCATTGCAGCAGGATCACAGTTGTACAAGACATATGCTTCTGGCCTGACTCCAAGGAGGAGTTTTCTGAACAAAATGATTGCTGCACATGTGGCAGGAGCTATGCTCATCCTGCCAAAGCACTACTGCACTGGAACCAACTCAGGAGGAACTGAGAAAAGAACTTGGGGGTCTTGGTCATTGAGCAGCTCCCCAGGAGCCAGCAGTGCCCTCCTGCAGCCCAGCAGGCAACTGTGTGCTGGGCTACAGTCAGAGGAGTGTGGGCAGCAGGGAAAGAGAGGGGATTCTGCCCCTGGACTCTGCTCTGCTCAGACCTCACCTCCAATCCTGCTTCCAGTGCTGCTGTCCCCAGCAGGAGGAGGACACAGAGCTGCTGGAGGGAGGCCAGAGGAGCCCACAAAGATGCTCCAAGAGTTGGAGCAGCTCTGCTGTGAGCACAGGCTGAGGGAGCTGGGGGTGTGCAGCCTGCAGAGGAGAAGGCTCCAGGGACACCTCAGAGCTGCCTGCCAAGAGCTGAAGGGATCCTGCAGGAAGGCTGCAGAGAGACTTTGGCTGAGGGGGTCTAGAGACAGGCCAAGGGGGAATGGTTTGAAGCTGAGGCAGAGCAGGGTTAAAGTGGAGCTGAGGAAGAAGTCATTAAGTGTGAGGGTGCTGAGAGCCTGGTACAGGCTGCCCAGGGAGGCTGTGGCTGCCTCCTTGCTAGGGGTGTTGCAGGCCAGGCTGGATGAGGCTTTGAGCAGCCAAGCCTAGTTGAGAGGTGTGCCTGGGCATGGTAGGGAGGTTGGAGTGGATGAGCTCTGAGGTCCCTTCCAACCTGAGCCACTCCAGGACCTTATGAACTGGATTCATTTCAGGCAGCTCCCAGCACAGGCAGACAGCTCACACAGCTCCATCTCGGACCGCCGCCAGCACACTGCTCAGCACCAGCAGCATCTCAGCAGCAGAGCTGCCTGGCAGTACCTGGTTTGCTCCTGTCACAGTGGGTGGGACTGTGGGCACAGCCCAGGTAGGGGCTGAAGGGCTGGCTGCTGAACAGGGGGGCACACTGCAGGCTGTGGCACAGCTTCTCCAAGAAGCGCAGGACGAAGGAGGCGCTGTTGACAGCAGGGAGGTTGATGGAGTGCTTCTCCCCATCGAAGGAGGCTGGGCAGGAGGAGAAGAGGATGTCAGCCACCACCCAAGCATCATGAAGTAGAGCAAAACACCAGCAGTAGCTTCAATAGGTTAGTAAGTTAATAAATGAAACATCGTGGCCCAGCTTGGGCCATCTTTGGGTACCTGCTAACCCATCCCACCAGCCCCACTGCCACTGGGCTTTCTGTTTCCACCCAAAAAATCATGGGAGGGTTGGTGCTGGACCTCCATGTGGGTGCCTCCTACTCCATCCCACAGGGATGGCACAAAACCACTGTATGGATAAGGCTATGCAATGACAGAATCATTGCTTGGAAAAGACCTTTCAGATCATCAAGTCCAACCCTAACCCAGCTGCCATGGCCACCAAACCATGTTCTGAAGCACCACAGCTGCAGCTTCTTCAACACCTCCAGGCATGGGGACTCCACCACCTCCCTGGGCAGCCTCTGCCAACCCCTCACCACTCTCTCACTAAAGGAGTTCTTCCTCATGTCCAACCTAGCCCTCCCCTGGCACAGCTCCAGCCATTGCCTCTGGTCCTGTCGCTGGGTACTTGGCAGAAGAGACCAACCCCAGCCTCACTCCAGCCTCCTCACAGGCAGCTGTAGAGAGCAATGAGATCTGCCCTCAGCCTACTCTTCCCCACACTAAACACCCTCAGCTCCCTCAGCTGCTCCTCAGATGATGCCCTCCAAACCCCTCCCCAGCCTTACTGCTCTTCTCTGGACACTCTCCAGCCCCTCAGTATCTTTGCTGTGCTGCCCAGAACTGAACCCAGTGCTCAAGCTGTGGCCTCAGGAGGGCTGAGTCCAGGGGCACCATCACTGCCCTGCTCCTGCTGCCCACACTGGCTGTGATCCAAGCCAGGATGCCATTGGCATTCTTGGCCACCTGGGCACACTGCTGGCTCATGTTCTGTCCACCAGCACCCCCAGATGCTTTTCCCCCAGGCTGCTTTCCAGCCATTCTGCCCCAGTCCTGTAGCATTGTTTGGGACTGTTGTGACCCAAATGCAGAATCCAGCCCTTGGCCTTGTTAAACCTCATTATGCTGAGCCCAGCCCACTGCTTTAACCTGCCCAGATCTGTCTGCAGAGCTTTCCTGCCCTTAAGCAGATCACCATTTGGTGTTGTCTGCAAACCTGCTGGTGGTGCACTCTTGCACCACTCAAGCTGATAGTTTCCTTGTACTAAGGTACTGGCCACAGCTGCTCCCTAAGGTGCAGAGGCTCTGGCTGGTACAAGACTCTCACTGTACTGTGCAGCTGCCATTTAACACTGCTGTTGCTAAATTCTAATTTAGAGAAGCACTCAAGACGTTCCTCTACCCAGAGAGACTGATTTTGTACCACCAATACTCTCTTCCTAAAGAAATTCACATTGATGTGATCTTAACTATGCTTTAAGAATTACAAAAGCCTCATTGCAGTTGCTTCAGCTCTTCTGCCCTACCTCAGATTCACACCCAAGTGAAGGCAGAGAAGAAATAAAGCTTCTCCACATACCAGTTATCATTTCCCCTCCGTGGTGGCCAGATCTCAGAAATCCAAAGACAGTTTTGGATTGATAGGCACAATCCACACAGGCCTGCACAGCCTGCTGAAGCACCACATTGACAGGACCTGGTCCAAAGTGATCAGGAAGCTGCTGAACTTTCTTCTTCTCCAGGTGTGGCCCAGAATTCCCATGCTTGTTGACGTAAACACACACTGGAAACCAAACAACCAAATAAAAGCTTTACTGGCTGATGAGGAACTCAAACAGACTCCCAATTGCACAACTGCAAACCAACCTTTTAGTTTTTACTGCACCAGTCCTACAGCCCAGGAGACATCAGCTCTGCTCAGAGCAGTCTGCACAAGGACAAGGGATGCAAACTGGGAGCTGCAAACCAGCTCAGAGTGCTGAAGAAAATCAGCCCCAAAAAAGAGCAGAAACTGAGAGCAGACAAAGTATCCAACAGGCTGCAGCAACAGCAGCATGGCCAGAGATGGAGAGAGGGGATCCTGCCCCTCTGCTCTGCTGAGACCTCACCTGGAGGACTGCATCCAGTTCTGGAACCCTCAGTACAGCAAGCATAAGGACATGATGGAGCAGGTCCAGAGGAGACCACAAAGATCATCAGGGGTTGGAGTAGCTCTGCTATGAGGCCAGGCTGAGGGAGCTGGGGGTGTGCAGCCTGTAGAAGGGAAGGCTGCAGGCAGACCTCAGAGCAGCTTGCCAGGAGCTGAAGGGGCTGCAAGCAGGCTGCAGAGGGACTGTTTGCAAAGGCCTGCACAGACAGGATGAGGGCAATGGTTTGAAATGAGAGCAGAGCAGCTTGAGCTTGGCTGTGAGAAACAAGTCCTGCACCAGGAGGCTGCTGCAACACTGCAACAGGTTGCCCAGGGAGGGAGTTGAGGCCCATCCCTGGAGATCTTCAAGGCCAAGCATCCACAGCCTCCCTAGGCAACCTGTGCCACTGCCTCACAACCCTAACTAAAAAAAAGTTCTTCCTAATCTCCACTCTGCACTCCTCAAGCTTTAATCCATTCCCTCTCATTNTGAACACCCCCAGCTCTCCCAGCCTGTCCCCCTAGGGGAACTTCTCCAGCCCTCTGAGCATCTCCATGGCCTCCTCTGGACCCTCTCCAGCAGCCTCATGTTCCTCTTCTGCTGTAAGCCCCAGAGCTGGAGGCAGTGCTGCAGGTGAGGTCTGAGCAGAATGGAGGGGCAGAATCCCCTCCCTGTGCTGCTGCTCTCCCTGCTCTGGCTGCAGCCAGCACACAGCTGCCTCTGGGCTGCCAGCGACCAATGCTGGCTCCTGGGCACTTTGGCACCAACTGACACCCCCGAGGCCTTCTCCTCCAGGCTGCTCTCCAGACACTGCTACCCCAGCCTGTATTTGTGCTTGAGATTCTCTGACCCAAGTGCAGGAACCTTGCACTTGGCCCTGTTGAACTTGCTGAGGTTGGCTTGGTCCCACCTCTCCAGGCTGTCCAGGCCCCTCTGGATGTCCTCCCTTCCCTCCAGGCTGTCAGCCACACCACACAGCTCAGTCTGGACCTGTCACAAGCCCCTGTGCTCCAGCTATGATGCAGCCATCAAAATACCAGTTCTGCAAGGCAAAGCTGTCACCTGCCAGGAGCTTCAAACACTAAGGCAGCTGAAGGATGCTTTACAGTGATAAGTTTGCAGCACATTTTCCATCAAAGGATACTTGCAGCTTGCTGGAAGCTTGTGAGAAGAACAGAGTTTACAAACAGACTAAAGTAGGTAAGGACAGGAGGAGAAGAAAACTTCTAATTGAATAATCACTACACAGAGAAAGAGCCAGAAGGTATAGAGCAGGGCATGAAACACCTTACAGTGCTAGTGTGCTTTGAAGCCATCCCATACTATACATGTAACTTGTTTCTGTTGTCTTTTACCTGTGGATATAACAGCTGCAGTGGCCCCAGGTAAACTCTTTCCATCTTTAGGTGTCTGTCTAGTGCCACTGTCCCCCTCAGGAGATGGATGAGGAGAAGGAGATGCAGGAGTCTGTTGTTCTAGTAAGATTTTTTTCTGGTTAGAGAGAAAAAACAAGACAGCAAACAAAGTCAGTCACAAGGTTTAATATTTTCTAACAAGCAAAACCTTCAGCTCTCAGTTATCACCTTACTGAATGTGTGTAGCTCCTTAGTGCAAAAACACAACACAGAGCAAAGATAAAAGTCCAGGAAAGGAAGACCAGGAACTGCCAGTTTGCATTTACAGCTACTTAAACAAGGCAGTGAAACACAAAGGCCTTCAAAAGAAGCCCATCTCTATTTAAAGAGGGTGAAAAGGAGATTTATATTCTAAAGTATGGCCCTAGAACATCTTGGAGAGTGATAAAGAAGCAGTTTGGATTATTTCCCAAATAGGTTTGTCAGAGGCAGTCCACAGAATGGCTCAGGCTGGAAGGGAGCTCAGAGCTCACCTGCTCCAACCTCCCCACCATGCCCAGGGACGCCTCTCAGCTAGACTCAGCTGCTCAAGGCCTCACCCAGCCTGGCCTGCAACATCCCTAGCAAGGAGGCAGCCACAGCCTCCCTGGGCAGCCTGGGCCACACTCTCAGCACCCTCATACTCATCAACTTCTTCCTCAGCTTCACTCTAAGCCTGCTCTGCCTCAGCTTCAAGCCATTCCCCCTTGGCCTGTCTCCAGAACCCCTCAGCCAAAAAGTCCCTCTGCAGCCTTCCTGCAGGATCCCTTTGGGCTGTCCCATTCAGATGTTGTGTTGGGCCACATGAAGAGGTTACCTTCCTGTGCTACCAGGTTTTCCCTCAGCTTGCTTCAAAGCAGCTGCAAGTCTCTATCAGTCTTGGAGGAACTGATGCTCTACACCAGATCCCAAAACAAGCCAGGAGTTACAACCCAGGCATGGGGATTGCCAAAACCTTTGCCTTTTCCAAGCCAGACTTACTTGCAGATTACCCTATGAGAGATAAGCAGAGTTGGCAGCATGGAGATTATGAAATTGGTCCTTCTGCATTACCTTCCACCTCAGAAAAAGAGAATTTTGCTGTCATTTGCTCTGGACTGGGGTTTAGAAGAGAGACACACACAAGGAAGCCATTTCTAATGTGTTCTGACATGCCATGGAAATAAAAGAAATAATGAATTGGAGAAATGTTCCAATACTTCTCCCTTCACCAGGTGCTCCTGCATGAGAGCAGCCTCTGACCTCGTTCTCCTGCCTACCAAACCCCTACCAGCCTACCTACCCAACCAACAAAACCCCAACCCAACC
>VWYK01038397.1:9476-23077 GCA_013399775.1 Semnornis frantzii | reverse complement strand
TTTTTTTTTTAATTTCAGTTTACTTCAAAAACAAGGCAAAATTAAGCCTCCTGTACAAAGGCAGACATTAATCCTTGCCAATGGCATGAAAGTTGCCTAAGGGCTTTCCTGGGGGTTCTCAGTCTAGATGGGCACATGTTAGACCTCTACCCTTATTACTCTGTCACAGCAGCTCTTCGGCAGTTTAAAGAATTTTGATCAGAACATTGGGCACCACACTTTTCTCTTCCTTAACATACAAATTTAACTTCCTAGACACCAGCATACTCCTTTAGGTTCCTAATTTTAGACACCTGTTCCTGTTTTTTTCAATAGATTTTTCTGTCAACGTATCAGTCACCTTAGTTGTACAAAAATACTGCGTTTTGTGCTCACCTTTTTCCCCAGAAGGGATACAGCACAACTCATTTTAAGCTCCTGTTAACCAAGTTTACCTTTGTCACTGACAAGCAAATGAAATCGTGGGAGCTGTAGGCATGCATCCCTTCAGTGAAGCTGTTTACATTCCATAGTTTGGGATTTTTTTTTTCCTTCTTTGCTATTGTACTCTGCATTTTTTCGCCTGTTCTAATTTGCCGTGACGTGGTCAGTGCTGTTTCCTTCCGGCTGCTTGTGAGCCCGTAGTACAGATAAGGATACATTTACAGTGCATTTTTAAGAAGAAGCTAGAGATCTGCGTCATGGAGCAACTCAGGGACTCTCTGGATTGTACAATTTATTTATTTGTTTCACTCGTTTAACATTGCGGGAGTTGAGATCCTCAGGGTATTTTACTTGCAAAATAACAATTTTGCTAAAATTGAACTGTGTGTGAAGAGGAAAGGTGATATACTTGAGGTATCCTACAGCTGAGTAGGTGAGTCTGGGTTTTGTATTTTTACTCTGAATATACCTTAAAGACGAGTTAGTAATGAATGTGAAAGCTGCGTACATGTGTCAAATGAAAAGGTGGATTTTCTTTTTGTTAGCTTCTGTAACTCTTCTTTAGTCTTATGTGTTTAATATCAAGCACTTTGTAACTGATAATCTTGCTGACTGAAGCAGTTTTATTTTTAAGGGAATGGAAATTAATGTCAATTAATTGGTAAAAATAGTAACTCGGAAGGTACAAAGGTGTCTGACTTCCTTGAAGTATAGAACAGTTATCATTTAGAGAAATCTTTATTGTGACTGCTACAATTTCACATGGCTAAAGCATTCATTTCTTAATTGTATTTTTTTTTGTTATTTTTTTTTCTCTCCACAATGATAAAGGCTATCAACGTAGGAAGAAGAGCTCAGGAAAGGATTTCCTTATTTCTCTTTGAGAAGAGAAGAAGTTGGGAACACCGATGATCTGAGACATACAAACATTGATTCTTGCTTCATTTTGTCATCTTCCCTTTCTGCTCAACTGGACCCTGGTGACACACTGCTCTTTTCACATTTGAGAATTTTTTCTTCGTATGTGGAGCTGAGACCTGGGAATGCGTTATTATGGCAGCAGTTGTACAACAGAATGAACTCGTGTTTGAATTTGCCAGCAACGTCATGGAGGATGAGCAGCAGGTATGGGTCAGTGTCCTGGTTTGAGCTAATTGGAATATTTTTAATAGAGAAAATTATACTGTAGGCTGTGAAGGTAAAACCATGGTGATGTCTACTTCACTCATAGGCTTGCTGCAATGTTTAGGTATAAGAAAACCAAAACAAAGAAGATAAGAGTCTCTCGAGCTGGCAGTCTGGGTCACGAGGGACTGGCTTGCTTGCTGCTTGGGTCTTGGGCTAGCAGCTCTGGCTTCTCCTCTCAGCTGAATAACTTCACTAACCACTTTTCTTCTAATCCTCCCCAGCCGATCCTCCTTGCGCATAAGCCAAACCTTGGGGTAAGGTGTGGGGGTGGGGAGAAGGTGGAAGGGTGGTTGGGAGCCCCTCCTGGGGTCTCTGATTTCTGGGAGGGGTGTTGTGTTTCTGTATTACCTTAAACTTGTATATTTCTGTAAATATTCCTGTAAATACTGTATATATTTGCTTGTATATTGTGCTGAGCTGTAAATAGAGCTTCATCTCTTAACTTCCAGCCGGCTGAGTATTAGTCTGGGTCATTTTAAAGTGTGGGGGGGTGGGGAACTCCCAAACCGTCACAGTCAGTGTAGAACATACTTGTACAAGTTAGTGCTAGAAATGCGAAGAGTACATAAAGAAAAATGTGGTGTCAAACACAAAAAAAAAAAAGCATTGAAGTAATTATTGTTGCAGCAGATCTTTGTGCTGTTTCAAAAGCTTCCTGTTGCGTCCTGTAACTTGCATGGGCAGAACAGAAGAAGTTGGTTGAAATGTTCTAAGTTCTTCCTCAGCAATACTGCAGAAACATCCTCTTCAGAAAATGTTTTTCCTATGTCACTTGTTTATGCTGTTAGTATCCATTCATTTATGATGCTGGATTCCCCAAATGCCAATATTTAATGGTAGTTTTAACTTTCCTAGCGTGCTGGGATAAAATTATGAATAAAAGTAGTGATCACCCTACAGGTAACTAGAAGGAGCAGTAAGTACCAGCTCACTGGCTTTTTACAGATTGGTTTCTATCTCGTTGTACTGCATGCCAGTTATTCAGAAATAAGCATTAAAGTAATTGAAATCTATTTCTTCACGCTGCAGGGGAAAAAAAAAACCCAAACATGTCTGTTTCTGCCTGAAGAGACTCTCAGTTAAGTGTTGATTATCTAAACCACATCCTGTGAGTCTTGAGGCATCAGTGAAGGATTCATGTTTTAAAAATCAGGTAGCTTCTCTACAGGTGTTGGTTTATACCAGAGTTTCAAAATTATTTACAAGAAATTAGGTGTTCAGCTATTGTAGAGAGACAGTTCTTAGAAGTCTCAGAAGTACCATGACAAACTGTTCCCCATTTTGTGGATGCGAAAAGCATTTCAATTCCTCTCTTTCAGAGATATGTTTGGCTTTATAATCTTTTCTTTGGGTTTTCTGTGTGGCCTAAATATCTGACTGGGTCAGTGGCCTGTTTCTGCTGTCAGAGTCATGCGATCATTTCAATGAACCGAGTGTTGTCTGTCTGAAGTGCTAACTCAGTTTTGGGTGGAACTAGTAATGTAACTTCCTTCCCTGTATTTTTCCAGAGCTTGTGGTAGCCTGGGGATTTAGATATGGGAATTGCACAAACATAGTTGAAAATGAGCCTTATGTATTGCCTCTATTTGTTGTTGGTTGCTGGCTTGACTTTGCAAGCCAATAGGCCATGAGACAGTTGAGATGGGGAAGACTATTTCAGTGCAGTTTCCAGAATGCATAGTGTGAGTGAATATACTTTTGTTCAGTTTAGCTGTGTATTCTTCAGATGCTCACCTGAAAAACTTTAAAAGTACTTAATAGCACTCAACAGGGCAATAAAACTCTGACTAAACAGAACTTTCTCCAGCTCCGGAGCAAATTCAGTCTTGGCATTTATCTCATAAATCTTGCTCCAGATAAAGCCTAAGGAAAGAAGGTGCCCTGTGGCATAACCTAAAGGTGATTAAATTAAAGATGCAAAAGAGAGTGCACAGCAGATGACCTGTTGCTGCAAACAGTTGGATGCAAACTCCTCTTAAGTCACTAGGTTAACTTAGCTTGGATACTAAAGAGGCAGGTATCTGGCTGCACAGCAATGGAACTTTACTCAGCTGCAGAAAAGGAGTTCTGCATAGGGAAAGGTCTAGCAAGCTGGAGCAAGATTGAACTCAGACATTAACCCCAGAAGACTGCTTATTGCTTATACCTGGTTGTTCTTAGCAGTGTAGGAGCTATTGCTACTCCTGAAGTTTTTCACATTCGGACAGGTGTATTTAGGGACGGAAAGCACAATTTGAGTACCTTACAAGAATGTTAGCTCTGGAAGTGCGCAGTGTTAGTCAGAAACTCAACAAATGTTGAGCTTCCTCGTTATACAAAAGGCAATATGTTTGTACACAGATGCCATTTAACTGATTTTTGGAAAATTATTTTTGCAGTGCCCCCAAAAGCTGGCATTGCAAGAACTTCAGCATTTTTTTTTTTTTTTTGGTCAAAACTTTGCCTGTAGCTCTGTTGTGCCAAGAACTTTCAAGACATGGAACAGCTGCAGGGAGAGGTTCAGGGTCTAGATGGCAGCTAGGCTCAGTATTTCAGGGAAGTCATAATTCATGGCTTTTTTAATGTCTCAGTTAAACAATTGTAAATTATGAGCAGTCTATTTGCAAATGCAAGCATTCAGCCAGTGGCAGACACCAGTGGGAGGCACTTGATCACATGGGCCTGTGTGAACGGGAAAGGCTCTGTCTTATCAGCTTTATTCTCTGCAGTTCAGAAAACAAGATTTTTTTTAAATGTTTGGTTTTTTCTTTTTTTCTTGGAGGTTTTATTTATTGCATTGTGCATGCATGGTGAGGAAGAAACGAGATGGAGATGAAAATAGCATTGTAATTTTGAGAAGGCAGCAAGTGGCTTGAGCTAAAGGGACTGATAATCCGACTGCGTGCTGCTATGTGTCAGAGGTCCTGGTTACAGAGATGGTTTGCAGAGACTGCACACCTAAAACTGGTCAGGAGCTCTTAAAGGCTTTAGCTGAATCAGTGCCACTGCCTAAAACTGCTTTTCTGTATGTTTGCATCTTTTCCTCCAAATTTTGTCCCTTCATTAACTTACAGTTAATGTGGTACTTGATCAGGACATTCTTTTAAATTTAAAAAAATGAGTAAAAGTGGTCACAAAGGCTGGTTCCATACTAGGAGGTTTTAAGTGGTGCCAGGGACACACTGAGTCATCACTGCCATTGAACTGCTAGCTGGATCTCCAGCATGACTGCTCTCTGAAGTTGCTCTGAAGCATGTAGTGACTTGTGTCCCAAGACACTTTCTGTGTCTCTTGAGAAATGTTGCTCTCTCTTTATGCCTTGGTTTGCCCTTCCACATCCCATGAGCTCTCTGAAACATTAAGTCATCTAGTCAAGGCCAAGGTATAAATTTTTTAGCTATTACCAGTTCATGCAGAAAGTGTCCCTTTATCCGCTTGCAATTTTGTGAAGATTTTAAGGAATTAATTGAGATCTATTCCGAAGTTGTTTACCCAGGAAAGCAAGTGGTATTTATCTGCTTCCAGCATCCTTCTGTGAAACTTGTTGATTTCTCAGATGCTGGCTATGGAAATACCTTAAAGTAAGGAGGCTGCCTCTACTGTTGGCACAGGAACCTTCAGCAAGAGAAAACTGAAGGCCACGTCCCAAACAACTGACTTTTAACACAAGTTTCTTTTACTTTTTTTCTTGTGGTTTTTTTTTTTTTTTTTTTCCATGTGGCTTTTCCCTTTTTTTTCTTTAATGTCANNGCTTATCCCTTTTATCTCTTACATGTCATTCTTCCCACCAGTCACTCACTTGCACAAAATATATTTCATACCAGTTCAGTTGGAAGCTAGTCGCCATAGTCCTGGGACAAATTTTCTCCCTTAAAGAACTTGTAATGTGAGACAACACTACTTTCAGAGCAGAAGAAAACCCCTTCCTTATTTTCCATTTCTGCAGTCAGGGTGGAGGTTTGATCTTCTGTCGGTTGGTGACAGCTGATGTGCGAATTCTCAGAGAAGAAGACAAAGACCATTTCAAACACCCAAGAATAATTTGAAAGCAGGAAGGAAGGTTGTTGCCTTTGGCATCTGAAAGGAAACAAGATTCAGTTTTCAGGGGGTCATGGACCTGCTTGTGAAACCTTTCATGGACTTCAGCCTCTGTCTGAAGCTTTTCTCTCCTCTAGATTGTTATAAGTTGGTCTGCAGAAGTCGTTTGTAGTAAGCTACAGTGAAGATTTTGGTGTCTGGCACTTTGGAAGATTTCAGCAGTAGCTCAATTCTATGTCCAGCAGGCATGGAAGATGCATTTAAGGCAAACCAAAGCTTTGGCAGAGCAAGAATGCCCCATTTTAACACACGTATTCCATTATTAAATAGTTTTAATATTTTTATTAAGTAATATTAAATAGTTTTAATATTAAATAGTTCTAAATGCTTAAAGACGAAGCAGCAGAAGCAGGCAAAAGGTAAAACTTGCAAGTTCGTTTTCTATGGATTTATGCATTGCTTTCTGGAAAATCATTGCTGAATTTTAATTTGAGTTTTAAAAAAAATTTTGGTATACTTTACATGCCTCCTTTTTATTAAGGCATGTAGAACCATCCTTGTGTTAGAAATAAACTAATCTGTAAGTTTTCTGTTAGAGAGGTAATTTGTCTTAATCACTACCTTCTAGTCCTTAATATACTGTTTTTTCTGTGAGTTAGTTCTCATTATGCACTAGCATCAAAGGGACCTGTAGTAAACATGGGCTCTTCTGCAGTTCTAAATGTGGACAGAGTTATTCCTATGTCATAAAACAACAGAACTACAAGAAGCTTTAGCTCGATGCTCAGTTGGAGTTTGAGGCCATGCAATGAAATCAAGAACATTATAGAAGTACTGAGGTGAGGTTTTACCTCCTAACAGTGAATACATCAGCATATGGTAATAGTAGCATTTAAAATGGAATTAAATGGTTGTTAATGAAACCTTAACCTATTGAAAATATTGTACAAAAAATGATGTTTTCTGCAAAAAATACATTTCAAATTAGACTTGTGTGCAGTCGCGTTAGTACTTTTCTCTCTGAATGCGTGCTGCAGTTGTTCCACCTTTTTCTTCCACAACCATGGTAAGGAAGAAAATCTGTACATTGTACCTCCATAAGGTATGAGTTGGAAGCAGTTGTAACAATAGTTTCAAAATAAAAGGTCACAAGAAGTTGTATTTACTTTGACTCAGTTCCAAACTGTTATTAATTTAAAGGAACCCACATTTGAAATGTTTTACCATGAGTAAATGCTTTTCTGTTTGTCTGTTGTCCTTTGGAAGCATAGCATGTCAGCAAACACCTTAGAAGGTCCAGTGCTGAGTTCAAGTAGAATCATAGAATGGTAAGGTTGGAAGGGACCTCAAGGATCATNCAGCCCTCTGATCATCTTCGTGGCCTCCTCTGGACCCGCTTCAACACTTCCATGTCCCTCCTGTGCTGGGTGCTTCAGAACCGTACACAGTACTCCAGATGGGGTCTGAGAAGGGCAGAGTAAAGGAAGAGAATCACCTCCCTTGAGGTATTCCCCTGCTGTGGAGGTTTTTTCTCTCTATAGAGGCATAGTGACTGTGTCAGTGTGTGTGTATAACTGGTTTCTAGGCATGATCAAAATACAGTTCAGCCTTTCAGAGCAGATCACATCTGATCATACATACAGATCAAACCAGCTGCTGCTAAAATGCATGACAGCACCACTATTCAGTACCACAGGAAACATTTCAATCAGTGGCAAAATATGTTTTGGTAACATTTAGATGGTTCAATTTTTTTAATTAGATTTCACAGCAGTGTGTAAATTATGGTGTGATACAAATTGGACTTTGAGAAACTGAACTGGAAAGTGTGACAGTCAGTTTATTTACATTTAATTTATTATTCTGAAACTTTTTTTTTTTTAATGACTTGTCCCCACTATGAAGTAACAGCAGTGCTGGAAATGGTTTTGCCTTTCAGAGGCCAAGTCAATGATATGACAATCAGTCAGGGTTTAAACTGGGAGAGGGGAGATTTAGACTGGATGTTAGGAGGAAGTTCTTTACAGTGAGGGGGGTGAGACACTGGAACAGGTTGCCCAAGGAGGTTGTGACTGCTCCATCCCTGGAGGTGTTCAAGGCCAGGTTGGACAAGGCCTTGAGTGACCTGTGCTAGTGGGAGGTGTCTCTGCCAATGGCAGGGGGTTGGAACTAGATGATCTTTGAGGTCCCTTCCAACCTTGCCCTTCTATGATTAGAGAAGGACAGTGCTGGGACAGAGTAATTTTTCATCTGGAAAAAGATAGCATTTAATGCAGTTTTATATATATACATATATATATGTCTGTACATTATCTGTAAGTTACATCCTAGAAGTTCTATACTGTGGCATGTCACTGAAGTTGAGGTATTTAAACTCTTTTTAGAGCATTAATTGTAGTTCATTGATGAGGTGGTGACAGACCTTCTAGTTTGTGGAACATATTGTTGAAAATCTGGTTTGGGTTGTTTTTTTGTTTTTTTTTTTTTAATGCATACTGTATATTTTTCTCTGTTTTCAGTGCTTTATCCTTTCAATTAATGTGGTTTTATTTAATCAAATCTATTTGTTTATTCTTGCCTCAAAGCAAATAGGCTCAGGGATGTTAGGATCAGTAAACAAGCAAGATGCACAATGTGAACGTGATTATTTCTGAGGAACAGGGAGGGCCTCTTGGCGACCAATGATTCCTGGTTTCTCAACCCTGGGAATATGAAACTTTGGATAGAGGTGGCCACAAAAATGTGGGGTAGAATATGTCCCATTGCTTGACTTAGTAATATATCCATCATCTGCCAACTTAATTGCACAAGAGGGCCTCAGCTGATCTGGCCTTCGTTCATTTTTATTGATCTCCTACCACGTTAGTCTCTTTGGAGGCTTAGGTTTTGGTAGAGTGGGTAGGTTAGTTTTTCGGGTTTGGGGTTTTTTTTGTTTGTTTTTTTTCTTTTTGGTTTTGTAGAGTTGTGTCATAGCAGACTGTGTATGATAGAAGCCCATAGAAATACTTGTTTTGTTTCTTAATTCTGCTTTTCTCCTTCACCAGAATTGTTGCTGGGACGTGTTTTACAAAATACATAGAAATTTGAAGTGGCAACTACTGCCTTTTAAAATGTGTAATTGTGCTTTCTGTTTGCAGTACTTCAGCGTTCCACTCTTTGCTAGGGGAGGTGTGAGCTGTTGTCTGTGTTGAGCCAATAGACCTGGTAACATTTTCCTCTGGTGGCAGTGTGCATATAGAGGCAAGACTGTGAGATGTGAGCAATCTCTAAGCAAGCTCATAGTCATATGGTTGGGTTTTTTTTTCCTGTGTGGTTTAAAAAAAAAAAAAAAAAAGGCTTGATCAGTGCCTATCTGTGCTCTTTCTTGGAGGATGAGACCAAATCTATCTACACTGTTTTTCTCAGAAACTTATTTTAGCAATGTTTTGGTTTATTTTTCTGTTGTTAAACCTGCCACATTCTTAAAGTGACTTAGATTTTCTGCTGAGAGAATCTTAGAGTTACACTTTCTTTGAGCCTGCTCTGCTATCATCAGCTATGACTTTCTTCCTGCTAATGACATTTTAAAAGACTTGCTTTGGAAAGCAAGTAACCTGTAGTACTGTCTGTAGTAACCTCTTCCTGTTGAAGGGTTGCCTTTTTGGGGAGTGTGCATCTTACTATTATTACTGGTCAACTTGATTTCTGCTTTCCCAGCTGCCTCCTCTGTATCTGATGCAAAATAACTATTGAGACAGAAGGGAGATGTCTGAAAGCAGACTTAGGAAGGAAAGTAGCAGTAATGTCAAGTGACTAAAGCAGTAAGAATTACATAGGGAAAGTACTATGGCATGTGCACCAAGCGCTCTCTGTTAAATTTGTTGCTCTTGTTGCAAGTGTTCCCTGAATTAGTGATCTTCAACTAGTGTCTCATGAAAAACTTGATCCCCTTGAGAGCTTTATTCAGTCCTGATAGCTGCAGGGCTCCTCCACCCTAGCTTGGTGGGAAGAGCAGGAGATTAAGGTGCTTGCAGTAAGTCGCTGCCCAGTATTATTGCTAGCATTTACTGTTCTGCAACACTCCTTTATACTGTCAGCTTTTGTGCTGCAAAATGATGTTTTGGGAGTCTGTCATTACCTACTGGAACAAATCCAGTATTTTAGATACTACATTCAGCCTCTGGTCCATAGCCAGTACTGCTTGGTGTTATGTGCTAAAAATCATCTTGATCTTTGGTACTCCTTCCTGATGGTCTAATATGCAAGTGAGGTAGTGTAAGTCTGTTGAAGTATAAACCAGTAAGTAGATAGATTGGATGTATTGTTATTTTAATTTTCTTTTTTTCCACCCTCCAGCTTGGTGATCCATCTATTTTCCCTGCTGTCATCGTGGAGCATGTTCCTAGTGCAGACATCCTGCATAACTACTCCGGCTTAACCTGTGTGGATGAACCTAGTGACATGATCACTGAGAGCTCTCTGGATGTTGCAGAAGAACAAATCATAGAAGATGATGATATCACTCTTACAGGTTGGCAATAGAAATGTTTCTGTGCCACGTTTTTGCACCAAGATGGCTGTGGCTAATGGTGGAAAAAAGCTTAGTGACAAAAAAACAAGAAACAAAATTACAGTAGTATTGAATGCTGTTAATGTTCTGCAAGATAGAGAAAATGGCATTAATACTGTTAGCAAGTGGCTTGCAATCCCAGCTGCACAGCTGATAATAGTGAAGAGTTTTATCAATCAACAGAGATTAAGACAAAGTCCTGCTCAGAGTACCAACCAGATTGCACTTCATAGGATTTGTTTGCTCTTATTTAATGGGTGGTACAAACCTAAGTAAACATACATGCCAAAAAGCAGGAATACACAGCTTGGGTAGATACACTGTGTTTAGCTTCCTGAGGGTATGCAATTAGCAGTAAAATGTGCACTTTAGCGTGACTTACTAGTTTAAATAGGCTCAGCATAGTATTAATTTTGGCTCTAATAACAGTTAAGGCTTAAAATATGGATGTTCTATGTAAATTCTGTTAAAAAGAGCAGTTCTAAAGAAAAGAACATTCTCAAGAGTAAAACTTAAAAATATGCCACATCTTTTAAAAGTCATCCTTTCACTGAATGCACGTATTAGATATGTTTTTGCAGAACAAGTCTGAAAGGTGGGGTAGATACTTCACAGAGAGAGGCTTGGTTTCTGTGTCTTCTTCAAGCCATTAGACTCCACACCTGGACTGTCTCCAGAGCTGGAGACAGCTTGCTGTTTTCAATCATGCTTTTGATATTATTTTTTTAAAAAATATTCAAGTCTTTAGTCACCGAAAGGAAAAAACAAACAAAAAAACCAATCCAACAGAACCTGACAATAAGGAACAGTTCACAGAGTAAATTGACATACAGTGTTCTCAGTAAATGGTTTTATCTGATAGAAATCACTCCATTTTTTTTCTTACTAGCAAATTATCTGTGAACAGACTGTGACTGTACAAATAAGTTCACTGATTGTTCAGGAAGGTTTTCCATACTTACACATTATTTCAAGTTGAGACCTTGTGCCAACTATTCACTTGCTATTCATATTAATTATTCACACTGCAACTGGCATTTCCTCAGTGTGTTACTTAAGCAGCACTTAATGTGGCTCTGTGAATTTTTCATAGCAGATCATATTTATGAATCCGTATTCAGTGTAATACATGGTGTCTGAATTTTTACTTGCATGAGTAATTGTGCAACTCCACTTTTGTGAAAGTTCATATTAATGCTTTTTTTTTTTTTTTTTTTTTTTTTAATTTTTTTNTTTTTTTTTTTTTAATCTGTTACTGGTCACGTGGGAAGGGTTTGCAAATTGCAGCCAGAGACTGAGAATATGTAATCCTTGTAACTGATGGTGTCCAAGTGTTTCTGGGGCACTTTAGAGGCAGACAAGTATGGTATTGTTCCTGTCTTCCATTGTAGCTCAAGCAATATGGTTTTCTTTATGGGCAAAGTCCTTAGAAATCCAGAACTGACACTTTTTAGATGTTATTGTTGTGAATGAGATGTTAATGAATTATCTCCATCCTGCTAGTTACTATGTATGCTGTGGATTACTTTGGAAATTAAAATGGGTGAGCCCAGGCTGGGCAGGGACCAGTAGTGCCACCGAAAGCTCCTGCTCAGGATGCAAGGCAAGCAGCACCAACAGCTCAGCCCCTGGATTCTGTCAAGGAGCTATTCTGCCTGACTCAAGTCGGGCAGAATTTGGGTGCCCAGGGGTGCAAAGGCATGCCACAGCAAGTGAGGAGAAGGCGTTGTAGAGGAAGCCCCACTATCAGCTCCCTGCCTGCTGCAGGCAAGTATTAGCTGTGGCTGCAGCTGCCCTCTTGAAATACAAGAGTGCTGTGGAAGAAACTTGGGTCAAGCATGGCTTGCCACAGGCTGCCTCTAATATGCAGCTAATCATAACTAAAATTTCCCGCCTACTCTTTGTCAGCTGCTTCTCTTTTTTCCCCTTCTATGAAGTTCCTTTCTTGATTTTTTTTTTTTCTTTTCTTTTTTTCCTTGTGGCATGTTTGGTGTCAGTAGTGAAATGCTTTGTTTTGCTCTTTGATGTCTGTGCTAGTCTTTTCAGTCATTTCCATGTTATGCCACTTAGAGAGGACCAGGCATTCTAAAGACTGTAGTTCCACATGAGGATATTGTTGACTGAAGTTCATACCAAAACGAAACTAAAACGGCCATCATCTGTAGTTAACCTTTTTAACATTCCTGATAAGTGTCTGCTTAATATGCAGGATTTGTGTGGTTTGTTTTTTTTTTTTTAAGTTACCAATTCTTCAGTACTTTATTATGACTCTGTCATATGCTAAGGTTCTCTTTTCTCATAAACTAGTAGAACTAGCACTAGATATCTTGAAACTGAAGCAAATTGGTTTTAGGGATCTGTCTGCAGAGTGGTGGACATTGGTAAGGTTTTCCATCCGTACCAGGTAGCTTCAGCCACAATTACTGAACACTGCTTCAAACCCACAATTACTGCACACTGGCAATTGCTTACCTGTAGTATAAATTATTACCTGTAGAAAAGTAGAACAGCAGCATCTGTTTCACATGAAACCCTGCTGATAGATGGCTAACCAGTTTGTTAGATTACTGCTTATGCTGTCGTTTTTTCCCAATGAGTGAGTAATTTGCCTTATCATCCTTTTCTTCCAAAGTCTTTTTCCTGGGAAAAACTACAATTACAATTTATATAGCCAGTTTGTTGCCAGTATCAGGGGTTTTTTTAATGATTAACTAACTGTCATGTAGTAATCGGTGATTATAAAATAAATTGGAGCATGAATTATGTTTTATCTCTAAAGAGAATACTGAGTAATTTTCTTCCTCTGAAAAATATAAGGGATAATGTTTTGTATAGAACAAGTTCTGGACCAACTTGTCAAGTTTGCTACACTTTATGTACCTCATTAATGTGGTTAATTATGGTTGTAAGGTGCATAGGAAGGAAGAATTAAGTGTATCATGTACCTTCTTGAAAACCAGTGATGAATTTAAACACAGTTGTGACTAGCACAATCATTATTTTGGCCTAGACAAGGACTTGTATGATGCACTGGAGAAGCAACAGGGGTGGGTTGGAATTATTCAAAGTTGTGTGAAGTTTTCTGGAAACACACTAGGCAGGAGTAGGGAAAGCAGGACTTTCGATGAGGTGGGGAACTTCCAGCGTGAAGCATAGTTTCATTCTCCACCAGGCTGACAAGAGCAGAAAGCTGTGTTTGGGCAAGCCTTGTGCTAACAGCCAGTGCTGATTCACAGCAAACCTGCACTTGCAGGAACTGGGCTGTGACTGGCGAGCAGGTACAGAGGCTTACCTGTGGGGCTCGCGAAGGTAAACAAAGTTGCTGAGTACACTGGGAAAAAAAATATTTTGAGTGTTTTTTTTTCTCACAGTCTTCACTTTTTTGTTCTTTTCCTTTTTCATCCTTCTCCTCCTCCTCCGCCCC
>VWYK01038388.1:0-21757 GCA_013399775.1 Semnornis frantzii | reverse complement strand
GAAGAAAAAGAAAAAGGAAAAAATTACACCCCCCAAAAAATGAGAGGCTCTGGGGAGTTAACAATCAACAACAATTTTTGAGTTTCGGGGGTTTTACCCATTTAAATGAAAGTAAAAAGGGGAAGAAGAGCTGAAGTGAGAGACAGAAAAAGGAGAGGAATTAGTTCAAGTCACCCCAAGGCATCCAATAACTGCTCCAAATCCCCAGAGGGAGCAAACATTGGGCATGGGGGAAAGAGTCTGGAGGTGGCAGTGATTATGGAGTAGAAAGTGAGTTGAGGTGCTCGAGGTCAGGGAACTTGACTGTCCCATCCTGCAAAAGCTGTCAGCCTGGGAAAGGCACAAGGGAAGGCCACCTCCAGTTAGAGGACAGCCCAAGCACCCTGCAGCTGGCAGAGGAGGGAAGTGCTCTGTCCAGCCAAGCCCTGTGGCCTGGGACCAACGGTGTGGCAGGTGCCAGTACATTTGCCAGGCCCCAGGAGGGGCAGCACATTGCACTGTGGGAATGCTTTGGAGACTTGCAAAATGCTGTGAACAGTGGAGTGGTCCTCAGGACATGGCAAGCTCCTCTGGAGGACATCAGTGCTGCCATGATCTGGAGGACCCAGCTGAGAGCAAGCAGGCAGTGCCCTGTGCAGCAAAAATCAGCTGAAGGGGAGATGGTTAATGGGGCTCCCTAGGGATCATCATTGGAAATCATCTCTGATTTCACCTCTGGAAATCACCTTCTGAAGTCCCTCTGGTGGCATTCAGAAGGCAACAGTGTGTTGATAAACCAACTGGACTCGAAAAATGGGGGAAGGAGGAGAGGCACAACCAGCCTGGGCAAAGCCACACATAGCAGCCCAGCAACAGGGACACCAGAAGTGGGGTGGCACTGGAGGGCACAGAGGGCAAGCTGACACGTTCAGGCTGAGGCTCATCTGACCACCTGCTGGCCTCTGAAAGGAGTCCAGGCCCACTCCCTAGCCAGTGCAGAGAGAAGAGCAGATCCAGAAGGTACTTCTGTCCACCTGAGATGTCTGACTGCTCTGTGGCTGAGTTCCACTGCAGCTCTCCAGCAGAAAGCAGCAGTGCAATCTGTTGCTGGTTGGTACACTGTGAGAGAGCACCATGCAAGCCATGATGCTTCCAAGGGGAAAGCACTGATGCTTGCTCTTGCAGATGGTTTTCCCTATGGAGTGCAGGAGAGAACACACAGGATGAGGTCTCTCCTCAGACCCCAGCTGCAGTCCTGTGTGCAGTTNTCTGCAGCCTGCAGAGGAGAAGGCTTCCAGGAGAGCTTGGAGTGGCCTTGGAGGATCTGAAGGGGGCTGCAGGAAGGCTGTGGAGGGACTATTGACAAGGGCTTGGAATGCCAGGACAAGGGGAATGGGTTTGAAGTGTCAGAGGGGAGATTGAAAGTGGAAGTGAGGAGGAAGTTGTTTGCAGTGAGGGTGGTGAGACACTGGCACAGGTTGCCCAGGGAGATTGTGGCTGCTCCCTGCCTGGAGGTGTTCAAGGCCAGGTTGGAGGAGGCCTTGAGTGCCCTGTGCTAGTGGGAGGTGTCCCTGCCTATGGCAGGGGCTTGGAACTGGCTGAGCTTTGAGGTCACTTCCAACCTTACCATTCTATGATTCTCTGATTCTATGATACAGTCACAAAGACATGGAGCCTGAGGACATCACCAGCATCTCTGCATCAACTTCAGGAAGTGATGGCCACACAACAGTGCTCCTGAGTTCCAACACATAAGAGCGAGAGACCACAGCAGCACAGAGGAGCTGCCCACCACAGGCAGTGGTAGCAGATGGATAACCAGCTTGGGCTCGGCTGCTGGCATGTCCCCAGCTCACAGCAGTAGGGGTTTTGAGTTTCATCATCAAGTCTAGTTGGAGTAGAGTGGTGATAACCCCTCCTTAGGCCTCCTAACAGTGCTGTTGAGGAGCATGTGTGCAGTGGGGAGTCTGGAAGAAGGAATGACTCTTCCCAAGGCCTCTGCATCTCATGTAATGCAGTAGCCAGGAAGGATTCTAACTCCCTTAACAGCTGAGGGATGACATTTCCCTTCCTTCCCTTCCCTGGGTGCACACATTTATCCTGTAGGGTTAAGGAGATCAAAAGAAAGTCAAATGAGTCTCAAGGCACCTGTAACAGGGTCACCTGGGTTCTTTCCTGGAGCACCTACTGCTGCCAGGCTGGAAGTAACCCCTTGTGAGACCAGAGATTTTGGGAGAGACCTCTGCAATTTGGTGTCTGCAAAGAGACCTATCTCCAAGGGGAGTCTTGGGCTAACAGCAGAGAACAGCAAGGGACTTCTGATGTCTGGGAAGCAAAAGAACAGATGCAGAGGTCAGAAATACAGTCCCAGTGACCTGTGGCCACTCTTGGAGAGCTACCAAAATCAGAGCTTCTCTTCTCCAGCTTTTAACTCCATCCTTACAGCAGAGCAGACAGGTCAAAGCCTGCTTTGACCGAAACCCAGGCTGTAAACTCTATGCCCAGGCAGGCACATGGCCAAGTTCACAGCAGGCAGTAGCCCTGCTCCCAGGGCTTGTGTGTGGACACACAAAAGCTTTGGTGGAAGAGCTGAAGCTGTGTGGGAAGCAGCTCCTGGGGGAAGGGGCTGCAAGGGCTGCAGCAGAGACAGGTGGCCACAGAGCTGACAAGAGCAGAAGCTCCCAAGGTGAACTGGCAAAAGCAAAAGAAGTCCAGCAGCAGGGACCAGGCCATTTGGACAAGAACCAGGACTCACATCCTACCTGGAAATGGCTGCGAGGAGACCCACTCCAGCCAAGCCTCTCTGTTGCACTGCCCAGATGTGGTGCTTTGGCAATGCCAACTCATGCTGGCATTGGGACAAATCCAACATTGGGACAGGTGTGGCACCCAGACATCAGCAAAAGCAGGGCCATGCTCAGATTGCTGCTCCCATGGGGCCTTTGCAAACCAGCCCCCAGGCACTGCCCCATCCCAGGGCTACCCAGGAATAAATTCATTGTGAAAGTGCTGGGAGGGCAAAGGGCAGAGCTGCTCATGCACAGTCTGGATCTGGGAAACCTGCAAGGTTATTGACATTAATGTTCTGCTTGGGGTTGGAAAATTCAAGGCAGAGTGTGGCATTTAGGTGTGGGTCAGAAAGGAACAGTGAGCAATGGGCAAGAAGGTAGCCAGGACCTGCCTGATTTGCTATGACAAATGACAAAGGCAGCTGAAGGTGGTAAGAGAGCTGTGGGGCAGGATCTGAGCACCAGAAGGAAGGATGTGAAGTAAAGCCAGGGCTAAGCTGACAGGTGTGCTTCTGCCCTTCAAATACAACAAGCTATGGATGGGATCCTGGTGCTGGTTTCCTAAGGGAAGCTTGAGGGTGGTGTTGGAGGCTTGAACTGCTGCATAGCTGCACCTCTGAGGGCTGAAGATAAACAAAGTGATGGGCTCAGTGTTGGGGACAGTCCTGGCTCAGCATCCCTGGGACTCTGCTCTCAAAGTGTTAGAAACACACAGGGGAAAGGAAGCTATGGCTAAAATCTGCCCCTCCTCTTATCCTCAGGGACTGCAGGAAAGTCATTTTAACCTCAGCTGAGAAGCAGACTCCAACTAAAGCTCTGTTGCCTTAAGAGATGCATTTTACCCCTCTGAAGCCCCCAGCTGCTGCTGCAGGTCTGGCACTGCTCTCCCACGAGCACGTAAGCCAGCCCCTGAGGATGCCTCAGACACCCCAGAGCCTCTCAAACGGCCTCAGGTGCCATGTGTGGCTGACAGTTTGGCCTTCGGTCAGCAGAGATGCTGGGGAGAGCTTGCATGGCCCAGATAACTCTTTGAGGAAATGTGCCCAGCTTTAGGGCCCTATGGCTCCAGTCTGAGTCCAGGAAGGTTCAGAGTAGCTGCAGGCTCCAGCTAGGGAATCCCTGCCCTGCTCATTCAGGAGCCATCAACTTTCTCAGCCACCACAGGGGCTGCCTGAAGCTGGCTGCTGCACAGGACAGACTCCCAGCTCGTAGGCAGAGCAGAATCCATGCAGGCAGCAGCAGAAGCCTCACGAGACAGCAGCAGAGGCCATGGGTCAGGCAGGTGACATTGCCCTGTGCTGTCACTAAGCTTTGCTACATTCAAACTGAGGCAGGCACATCAGTTTACACCTGCTGGAGAAGTGGACCTAAGGAACATGACAGGAGAGCTACTTCTGCCCTGGCTTCAGCTCCCAAAGCAGGTCTAGAGGCAGTTTATTGCCTGCAAAGCTGAGATGCAACAGCACAAGCTGCTCCCATGCCTGGAAGAAACAGCTGTCTGGAGAGATTTGGATCATGACTGCCTCGCTGCTGGGCAGCAAATGTCCTCATGAAGCCTGTGAAGGAGACCTGCATTTGCTACTGCCCCCTCCCCAGCTTTCCTGCTCAACCAGCCTAGGGAAGAGCCATGCGGAAGAAGATGCAATCGAGGCAAGGTGGGGAGATAACCCAGCAATTACCCAGCGGCTCGGGATATCCCTTCAAAGGCCCAGTCAATTAGACACCCGATTTGCATGTCTTTCCCATTTGCTGCAGGTACTCATTAGGGGCATTTAAATACAACCCTGACTGCAGCCCCGCAAAGCCTTGGGTGGATGCTTTTGAGAGCCTCGTTTGTGTTTATCGGAGCTGTCAGGAGTTGCAATTACTGGCGAGCGAGAGGCAAAGTGTGCTATCAGCTCCCGGAATCTGCCTGCACCAACGCCCCCCTGCAACAGCGAGAGCCTTTAAAGGGCCCAGAGATCAACATCCAAGTGCCGTCAGAGAGACAAGCAGCATGAGCCTCCAGCCCCGGGCTGACGCTCAGCTCGGCCCCCTCTTTTTAACAGCTTTGCAGCCGAGTCAGCAGTTGCCATCCCAGTCCATGTCAGCTCCTACCGCAGCTCAGCCTAAGCTGGGGACAGCAAGAGACCAGGGCTGGGTCCTGCTTCTCCATGGCTGCAGTATCTCAGGTTGTGGGCAGTGGAGAGGCGACTGCCCTGCAGTCCCCACACAACAGGTCTGTCCTGTCCTCCTGTCCTCCCTCCTTCACCTTTGCTGTTCTAGACAAGACTTGCAAGCTCCCTCCTGGCTTCTTAGCCTGAGCTTCTGTTTCAGCATCATCTGAGCTGAACTAGGACCACAGTGACATGTGGACCTTCACCCAGCCTCTTTTCAGCATCATCTGAGCTGAATTAGGACCACAGTGACCTCTACCCAGCTGTAGCCAGATGCTCAGCTAAGAGTTTGGATTTTCAGATAGGCAGCCCAACCTCACCAATCTTGGTCCATGGTTGGAACACTCAAACTGCCTCTCTCATGTGGGTGCTGATCTTTACCAAGGTCAATTCTACCTGGAAACTGCCCAGAAGCTGATTTTCCTGTAAGATGCAGGAACTCAATGTCCTCAACTTTGCCTTTTCAGAGGGGAAAATTTGCCTGACGTTGGCCTGAAGCTTCAAAGAGTGCTGTGGAAGAAGAGGTTTGAGAGCTGATAGATCCTGGAGGAGAAGAGCTTTAAAAAGTCACCCCTCCCTTTCTCCTTCCCTCCTTTTGGCAGAGCAACACAAGCAGATGTGGTGTAGACACAGCTGTAGCCACACACGAGGGCTTTGGTCAGCCTGCTGCCTGTTACCGTGGGAGGTGCTGCTGCTGAACACGCTCTGGCAGGAGGGATCTGTCCCAGCCCAGGACAGCAACTGTCCTTAGTTTGCACAGGACAGCTCCAAGGCTGGTGAGGGTGGTTTCAGATGCCCACATGTGCCAGGCCAGGAGAGCCAGGTAGGCATGAGGGCTCCACATCTCCACCAAATGCAGCAGTACCCCTTCCCCAGCAGGGCAGGATGGGTGCTGGATGAGGCATGAGAGAGAAATCAGGGCTGACCCCAAAAGCCCATCCAGCCTGGCCTCCCCAGCCCCTGGGTGCCTTGCCTGTGCACCAGCACCACAGGCAAGGAAGCAGGAGGTGTTCTGAAAGAAGAGAGCCATGTTAGCCTTAGCCCAGCCTTTGATTTCTGCCCGAATGTTCTTGTACAAGGTATAAAGGTAGTGTCTCTAATGAGATTACACATTACAGGCAGTGAGGAGCTGTTAAAGGGCTGCTTCTAATGGGATTAAAATGCATAGCACCCAGTTCCAGCTGTAATTGCATTACAGCCCTAAGGAGAGCCTGTAGTGTAAACTGCAGGCAGCTCCGGGATTCGGCGCACGGTGCTCCACTTCACTGTCTTCTGAGCTGCTTCCCTGTTTTCCCTTTTTTCCCGGTCTTGGATGAAGAACAAAGAGGGAGAAGATTTAGCAGAGTGTCAGGAAGTGACTGGAGGCTAATCCCTCTGCTGACACTCCCCAGCACCAGGGGGAAGTAACTGAGATCAGCCAAATTGGCATATCAAAAGCCTTCTAATTATGTCACTGGTGGCTGAGCCAATTCCTAACATTCTTATTCATGGAGTTTCCAGCACAAGAAAACCCTTCTCAATCCCAGCTGCTGTTGTGCAGAAGGCAGTATGGTGGATGGGTTTCTCCTTGTTGGTGCTGGGGACACTGGGGTGGCTCCCCAGTCACTGGCTGCCCACCCTGCGTGACCGCGGGACGCGGGCAGGCATCTCCCGGATGCTTTTGTCAGATGCATCCTCCAGCAACCCAGGGCAATTCCCTCCTCCTCGTGTGCTTTGGGGGTGCAGAGCTGCAGTAAACTCAGCCCAGCTCCTTCTGCCAGACGATGGTGTGACAGCAGGGATCTTGCCTCCCTGCGTGTCCATGCCATGTTGCTGCTCAGCACCCCCCTGTGCCCCACTAACTGCCACCTGCACATCCTCCAGTGACCTTCTGCTGTTAAAGCCACCAGAGGCAGCCTTGAAGCAGCTCCTTTGTCTGGCTCCTAAAGAGATGCTCTTCAGCAGCTCCTCTCCCCAGCTTTTTATCCCTTGCTGCCACCCCAGTGCCAGCAGTGGGGAGGGTTCATGCCAGCAGGATGTGCTCACACAGTCAGTGGCAAGGAGGAGCCAAGGACCCAGGGCACCCTGGCAGCCAGCGTCTGTCCTACCTGTTTGATCCCTTTAAACAAGGACATCCAGCTGGCTCAAAGGTGTGACTTTAAAGCAGTAGTAATGCTGGGTCTGTAGGTAGCACTTTTCATCTGCAGCCTCAAATCTCTTGACAAGTATTGCTCCCAGTAGCAGAGATCTGAAAAGAACAAAGGAGTTGGGTGTCTGCCCATCTTACTCCTTTGTAATATGCAAAGAGGGCCAGAAATCACTTTGTTCATGTTAGATTTTCTTCTTCTAAGGTATTAGAAATGCAGATCTCCATTGCTCAAGAGCAAACACTGCATCCCTATCATGGAGCAGATCCTGAGCAGGTGATGCTTGAACAAACAGGCAAGTGATTTGTTCTCAAGCTACTTTAAGTCGCTGCCTTTTGTACCTTTCTGCTGCTATTGGTGTTGCAACTCCAGAGCCTGCAAAACACTCAGGAGCAGAGAGACTCCTGGTAAGACCCCAGCACCACATCATCACTGTTTGGTGGAGCTGAGGTGCTCCAGCCCCACCTGAGATGTTGGAGCTGCTGTATCCAGCAGTCCCCAAGGCACACATGAGCTCTGCAGGGCACCCAGGCAGGGCACAGGGGCAGTGGGGCTTTGGAAAGCTCTCTGTGCCCTTCACCTTTGGCACATCTGTCAGGATGGAGTTTGATAGTAGCACACAGAGGCTTGGAGTTCAGTGTTCTGGAAAGCACCACCCTGGGCAGCACCAGCAGCCAGACCTCCCAGCTGCTTGAGTGGTGTTTGCCCACATCAGTGGGCACTGCTGCCTCCAGAGCCACCCTCCTGAGGCACATGCCTGGGAAACAGCTCTGCCCTTCCCAGTGCCGTGTGAGACCTTCAGAGACAGTGATGATTGAGGTGCTGAGAGCCTGTTGCACCCACAGCTGGGTGGCCAAGGTGCCCAGCAGATCCAGAGATGCAGGCAGTTCTCCGACCTCCCTCTGCCCTCCACAGGCCTGCAAATGGGAAGGTGAAGATCTCCCAATCTACCCAAGGCAGGGCAAAAATCGGGCACCCACTGACTGCCCTGCAGCACTGGATCAAAGGGACTGGGCCCAGGGAAGCCTGTGGAGCTGAGGGTAGTCCTGAGGGGGCTCCTAGGGGGTGAAAGGAATGCTGGCCATCAGCAGGGCATTCGGGCTGAGGGACCATGCTCATCATGGGCAGGGACAAGCTTCATCTTCATTGGGAGCAGCAGCAGGGACAAAGAGCATTTCTAAGGTCCATGGGAGACAGCAGTGGGGGCAGAAGTCAGAGAATCAGAGAATCAGGGAACCAGAGAATCACAGAAGCATAGAATCAGAGAATCAGAGAATCAAAGAACCATAATCATAGAATCATAGAACCACAGAACCAGAGAATCAGAGAACCAGAGAATCATAGAACCAGAGAACCAGAGAATCATAGAACCAGAGAATCAGAGAACCAGAGAATCATAGAATCAGAGAACCAGAGAATCATAATCATAGAATCACAGAACCATAGAATCATAGAACCATAGAATCAGAGAATCAGAGAATCAGAGAATCAAAGAACCATAATCATAGAACCATGGAACCAGAGAATCAGAGAATCATAATCATAGAATCATAGAACCAGAGAATCAGAGAACCAGAGAATCATAATCATAGAATCACAGAACCATAGAACCAGAGAACCAGAGAATCAGAGAACCAGAGAATCAAAGAACCATAATCATAGAACCATAGAATCACAGAACCATAGAACCAGAGAATCAGAGAATCACAATCATAGAATCACAGAACCATAGAATCAGAGAATCATAGAACCATAGAACCAAAGAATTAGAGAATCAGAGAATCAGAATTAGAGAATCAGAGACTCAAAGAACCATAATCAGAGAATCATAGAACCATAGAACCAGAGAATCAGAGAATCAGAAAACCATAGAATCATAGAAGTAGAGAATCAGAGAATGAGAGAATGAGAGAACCATAGAGTCATAGAATCAAGTCTTCTGAAAGTGCCAAGAGCAGGACCTGACATAGATTTTTAGCAGAAGACAACACGGACCATGGCCCAGCCACATCCCATTTGGTTTTTGCAGTTATCATTGGCTGTTTTTCTAGCCCAGCTGCTTGGGATGAATGCAGGGCACATGAACAGCTCATCTCTTGCACTGCATAGCTGGGAGAGCAGAGGCTCTGAGCTCCTGCCTGCTCCTGATTCCATCAGCTTTGCTGGGGGGACATTACAGCTGGGAGCGGGGCTGGAGGAGATGTGGAGACCTTTTCCCCAGCACCTCCTGCCTCACAGGGCCAGGCAGGGATGGCAGAGGAAAGCAGGCTTCAGAAGCAAAGATACCTGGGCACTGAGCCGTGCTGTCAGCCCCATCCACTCCTCGATCTGCCTGGCCGTGGGTATCACTCCAGGCTGAGCTGGCAGGCAGACTGCCCCTTCCCAGCCCAGAGCTCTCCCTCCTCAGCCACAGCTCTGCACTGCAGCTCCAGCTGCTGGTGCCTGGGGAAGGGAGACCCACGTCCACTCCTTCTCCTTTGGGTAAGCTGGGGCAGAGAAACCCATGTCCACTCCTTCTCCTTTGGGTAAGCTGGGGCAGGGGGACACATTTCCACTCCTCCTTTGGGTAAGCTGGGGCAGAGGGACACATTTCCACTCCTTCTCCTTTGGGTAAGCTGGGGCAGAGGGACACATTTCCACTCCTCCTTTGGGTAAGCTGGGGCAGAGGGACACATTTCCACTCCTTCTCCTTTGGGTAAGCTGGGGCAGAGGGACACATTTCCACTCCTCCTTTGGGTAAGCTGGGGCAGAGGGACACATTTCCACTCCTCCTTTGGGTAAGCTGGGGCAGGGGGACACATTTCCACTCCTTACCCTTTGGGTAAGCTGGGGCAGGGGGACACATTTCCACTCCTTACCCTTTGGGTAAGCTGGGGCAGAGGGACACATTTCCACTCCTTCTCCTTTGGGTAAGCTGAGGCAGAGGGACACATTTCCACTCCTCCTTTGGGTAAGCTGGGGCAGAAAGGAGCCTCTCTGGCTCCTGAGCACCGCCTCCCTGGAGATGCCAACAGGCAGAGCCAGCAGCCTGGCCAGGGGCAGGGTGCAGCAGATGCACACTCCAGCCCCTACCCCAGGCCCTAGGTCCCACTCCACTCCCCCAGCTCCGGCATCACCTGCCTGTTTATAGGGCAGATTTGAAAGCTGTTACCTCCACCTCTTTTTATACCTCGGTCTAATCTAGATACTGTTAATGATATTTACTTTCAAGATGCTCACCTTAGATTGGCTTTTCAACATCTAAATTAAGCGTTCCATCCCAGGCTTTGATATCATGACGGCACTTCAGCTACCTTTGATCATATCTCCTAAGTGTTCTCATTAGTAATCAACATTACTTACTTAAAATAAACACATGTTTTCTTCAAGCTCTGTGGTTAGGCTCCAGCAGCCGCAAAAATTCCCCTTCAGAGGGTTTGTATCATCCGAGGGCATTCGCGTCCATAACCCTGGAGGTGGCTGCTGCTTGCCCTGCGCTCTCCCAAGCGCCGTCTGCTGAGACCCAACCTTCCCCTGGGAGCCTTTGACATCCGCGGCAGCCCTCCCTGCCTCCGTGGAAGACGAGCCGTGGGCAGCTGCTCTTGGCAAGCTTCACCCTTCCCTTCCCGGCGGGAAGGAGCTGGCTGGGGATGAGGCTGACCCCTGCCTAGAAGCCGCCGGAGTCATCTCAGGCCTTGTAAGAGAGAGAACTGCCGGCGCCGGGGACGGGAGGCAGGTTCCTCTGCACAGCTCCTGTGCCCTCAGCCCGGGCTGCAGGAGTTGGGCAACGCAGGGCCCTGCAGTAAAGGCCCCTGTGAGATGCAGAAAACGGTGAGAAACGTCTCTGGCTTGGGCAAGCTGTGTGTGAATCAGCTGCACCCTGGGCAAACAAACCCTCCCTGGCTCAGGGTCCTGCAGCTGACACACTTCGTATTGCTAATGAAGCTATGTGCATGAGCAGCCCTGACTCACCCCTGCTGGCATCTGAGGAAGCCTCCAGGGAAGGCAAATAGCTGCGTCTCTTCTTCCTCCAGTTCTGAATATGGCCCCATGTCCCCTTCCACCTCCTCCCCGTGCTACTGCTTCTGTTCCCCACTGTTCTTCACCTCCTCCCTTGGGAGCCCCATTCTGGTGTCCCAGTCTGGAGGTGACCCCAGATCCTCCTAGTCCATCAGCAGCCACTCGAGTGGCAGAGGAGGTGGACCCCAGGCGCTGGCGGTGGTACTGGGCTCCACCTGCTCCAGCCAACCTGTCTGCGGAGGAGAGGACCATGGCACCTCCCTGCCCGCGGGGCACAGAGCCATTAGGGACACAAAAACCCCTGCCAGGGGCGTGGGATTTGCAGGGTCTAAACCTTCCCTGCTGCTGTTAATGCTTCCTCCAGCTTCACCCTATCTGCTCTACACTTTGATGTCAACCGGAGGCACAAGGACTACAACAGGCACTGCTGTTGATTAGACCTAATTAGTCCCTAACGCCCCCCTGAATCCCGTTCTTAAAGGGAGCCACTCGGCACATCCAGGGCAGCTTTGGAGGCTCTGCAGAAGGAGGCAGAGCGATGCCAGCTAAAGGCATTGGCTCAGCAGGCTGGACAGGAGGACTGGCAGCCTAGGAGCACCCCCTTGGACACATGTCTGCCTCTCTGTGGAGGAAGCCCTGGCATCGGGGACCACTTGTTTCTGCACTGAGAGGAGATGCTGATTGCTGCCAGGGGAAGGAGGCATCTGTGAGGTGGGAAGGAGGAAGGGGGATGAAGACTCTGCCAGTCCAGGAACAGTGCAACTGCTTTGACTCCCAACAGCAATCTCTGTCTGACCAGAGGTATTCTTAGACACCTGTTGAACCAGGCTGTTGAATCAATACCACTTAGGGGCCATCACCTGGGAGAGGAAGAGGGAGGTCTGAGTGATTAGGGCTTTGGTTCAGGAGACACAAAGGGGATGAAGTCCCATTGGTCCTATGCTCCAGTGCCACTAATGGTGGTGGCTCCTCGCTGCTCCATCCCCATCCCGTCTCCTCCACCAGGATCAGAAGCTGGGCACCAGCTATAGCCCAGGCCTGGGCCTTCACCTCAGCCACACAACTTAACCTCCCTCCTTCAGGTCCAACTTTCTCTAGAAACCAGGCTGGAGTCCAAATTAATTTTGTGAGTGCTGCTGGAGCGATTAGATCTGCAGAGCAGCCCAGCCACAGCCTGCACCGTGCAGCGCAGCGCTGCCGGGGCACAGCCCCCAGCTTCCTGGGCAAGTCAGGTCCTGCACAGCCTGCAACTAATGATTTTTCTGCCTTGGCTGGCAGTCGGTGCCCTGGCCCTCAGCTGCTCACACAAACAGCCTGCGTGTGCCTCCTTAGCATAGCCTGATCTGCAGATAAGGCCCTGAGAGCAGCGCTGGGGCACCTGTGTGGCACCTCACCCTCGGTGCCCAGCTGCAGATGCCAAGGTCAGAGAAGGCAGCAGGGTGTTGGGAGAAGCATCCCAAAGGCTGGCTCCAGCCGTGTTGTGCTGCTTTCCCTTCTGCCTTGTGGGATGTTTTTCAGCTCTCCTTCTTGTCCTGTTCCTGAGGGCTGGGCCAAAGCCTGCAGATGTCAGTGGAAGCCAAGGATGAGTTCAGTGGCTGATGCCATGCCTGGGTACCACCAGCCCTGACCACAAGGCCATGGAAAGAGAGGGTGATGGTATCTCCCAGAAACTTGCCAAGTAGCAAGTAGCTCTGCTGTGAGGACAGGCTGAGAGAGTTGGGGCTCTGCAGCCTGCAGAGGAGAAGGCTTCCAGGAGAGCTTGGAGTGGCCTTGCAGGATCTGAAGGGGGCTGCAGGAAGGCTGGGGAGGGACTATTGACAAGGTCTGGGAATGGCAGGACAAGGGGAATGGGTTTGAAGTGTGAGAGGGGAGATTGAAAGTGGATGTGAGGAGGGAGTTGTTTGCAGTGAGGGTGGTGAGACACTGGCACAGGTTGCCCAGGGAGGGTGTGGAGCACAGAATCACCCAATGGGATCTTTGATCACATTGATTCTGTGCTCCCCAACCTCCCTGGAGGTGTTCAAGACCAGGCAGGATGAGCCCTTGAGTGACCTGTGCTAGCGGGAGGTGTCCCTGCCTATGGCAGGGGGTTGGAACTGGATGATCCTTGAGGTCCCTTTCAACTTTCCCATTCTGTGATCTATGAAGTGCCTGGCTGGATCCAGGGAGAGAAAACATGAGTGAGAGCCAGGGACAAGGTGCCTTCCCAGGCAAGCATGTGCTGATTCCCAGGGTTTCTCTGCTGGAGATGCTGGGTGCTGGCAGGGCTCCCTCCCAACAAGTTAGGCTTTCCATTCACATGCACACCTTTCTTCAAGCCACAAGCTCCATCCTTGCAGCTGGGGTCTCCCATGGCTCACAGCATCCCAGACCAGCTTGGGACTCACTGGGTGTGCTGGTGGGGCACAGGAATGCCCTGCAGTGAAGAAGCCAGTGCCCAGCTCTGGGTTGCTCTGCCCTGCAGCCATCCTCTTGGAGCCATAGTGGTGGGCACAGGACAGCTGGGGAAGGACTGTTGACAAGGTCTGGGAATGGCAGGACAAGGGTAATGGGTTTGAAGTGGCAGAGGGGAGATTGAAAATGAATGTTAGGAGGAAGTTGTTTGCAGTGAGGGTGGTGAGACACTGGCACAGGTTGCCCAGGGAGGTTGTGGAGCACAGAATCACCCAACATGATCAAAGATCCCATTGGGTGCTTCTGTGCTCCACAACCTCCCTGGAGGTGTTCAGGACCAGGCAGGATGAGGCCTTGAGTGACCTGTGCTAGTGGGAGGTGTCCCTGCCTATGGCAGAGGGTTGGAACTGGATGAGCTTTGAGGTCCCTTCCAATCTTCCCATTCTATGAGTCTATGATTCTATATCTGCAGGCTTCCCAGCAGCCTGGTGGCAGGCAACAAGCTTAGACCAAAGGAAGGGAGAATGCTCAACTCCTAACTCAGCTCCTAGATTCAACTTGTGGCACATCTACAGCCCATGGCAGGAGATAGGATGCCCAGGAGCACCATCCTGCTCCACTCTCTGCGACAAGACTCAGAAGAGTTTGGATGCTTTCTCCCACAGCATCCTACTGGAGAAACTGGCATGGGGGAAAACTGCCTGATGTCCAGGCTTAGGGTGCTGGGGAGTAGAGGTAACTCCAGGGGGTGGCTGGGCACCAGTGGTGTTCTGCAGGGATCAGCACTGGAATCAGCTCTCTTTAGTGTCTTTATCAATGACCTTGACAAGGACACTGAGATCACCCTGAGAAACCTGCTGATGACACCAAGCTGGGTGACACTGCTGATCTGCTGGAGGATAGGAAGGCTCTGCAGGAAGGCCTGGCCAGGCTGGCTNGGACAGGAAGTCTCTGCGGGAAGGCCTGGCCAGGCTGGCTGGGCTGAGGTCAGCTCTATAAGGTTCAACAAGGCCAAGGGCTGGGTCCTGCACTTGGGTCACAACAAGCCCAGGAAGGCTTGGGGCAGAGTAGATGCCAAGTGTCCAGCAGTAAAAGACCTGCAGGTGTTGATCAGCTGAGGATGAGCCAGGGTGTGCCCAGGTGGGCAAGAAGGGCACCAGCAGCCTGGCCTGGGCCAGCAATGGTGTGGGCAGCAGGAGCAGCGCAGGGATTGTGCCCCTGGACTGGGAACTGGGGAGGCCACAGCTTGAGTGCTGGGTTCAGGTTTGGGCTCCTTACTCCAAGGACATTGAGGGGCTGGAGCATGGCCAGAGAAGTGACAACAAAGCTGGGGAAGGACAATGGGGCAGGAGAGGAACAGCTGAGGGAGCTTGGGGTGTTTAATGTGGAGAAGAGGAGGCTGAGGGCAGAGCTCATTGCACTCTGCAGCTCCCTGGGAGGAGGCTGCAGTGAGCTGGGGTTGGGCTCTGCTGCCCAGTCTCAGGTGAGAGGAGGAGAGGAACTGACCCCAAATTGTGCCAAGGGAGGGTTAGGTTGGAGGTGAGGAAAAATGTCTTTGTTGCAAGAGGCTTGCAGGGATTGGCAAAGGCTGCCCAGGGAAGGTGCTGGAGTCCCCACCCCTGGGGGTGTTCAAGAATCCCGTGGGCATTGTTTGGTGGCCATGGTGGGGCCATGAAGGTTGGACTGAATCTTGGAGGCTTCTGTGAGTGTGTGAGCAGGCAGCTGAGCTGCAAGATGCTTGTGGGGATTTCCCCTCTACTGACAGAGCCCAGGCAGCCATGTGGGACCCAGGGGACATTCACAGCCCCCACCAGTGGGCTCCAGCAGTGCTGATTTCCGGAGCTGAGCAGGTCCCGCAGCTCCCTCTGTAGTCACCAAAGGCCCTCTGGAGGCAGAACCCAGGCAGCCTGCTTGCAGCTGCTTTCACAGGAGATGAGCTGCAGCCTGGGTCCCCCTGGCTGTGCAGGGCAGAGCTCCACCAGCTCCAAAGGCAGCGCAGCCAGGCCTCTGGGCTGGCATTCAGCCGTGGTGACTGAAGCTGGCTGAGGCTTCACATTCGTTCACATGGGAATTCATTCACATTCACATGGGATTCACATTCATGGAGCAGAAAACAGAGTAGGTGAGTCCCCCATAGCTGGGACAAGGAGAAAGATCAGCAAAATGGATTTGGGGGTGAAAAAACTGTCCAGAGGGATGTGTCTGCTTAGGTGGCATCTGTGCTGATGCCTGTGCAGGGCAGAGGGGACCTCGGTGGTGGATGTGAGCCCCAGCTCCACACTCCAACTGAAGGCAAGCAGAGTCATGGACCCTCAGCACTGCCATGCAGTGAGGTGCTGGGGCAGAGCAGCTCATGGCTCTAGCCTGACTTAGCTGATCCACCCCTGCACCAACCCAACCAGGCTGCTGCCAGCCCAAGGCAGACGACAGGTCCCTGGGAGAAGGTTGGAGTGAGGCTCCTGTTGGTCTCCTCTCTCAAGGCAGATGATGGCTCCCTGGGAGAAGGTTGGNGAAGCTGGCTGAGGCTTCACATTCGTTCACATGGGAATTCATTCACATTCACATGGGATTCACATTCATGGAGCAGAAAACAGAGTAGGTGAGTCCCCCATAGCTGGGACAAGGAGAAAGATCAGCAAAATGGATTTGGGGGTGAAAAAACTGTCCAGAGGGATGTGTCTGCTTAGGTGGCATCTGTGCTGATGCCTGTGCAGGGCAGAGGGGACCTCGGTGGTGGATGTGAGCCCCAGCTCCACACTCCAACTGAAGGCAAGCAGAGTCATGGACCCTCAGCACTGCCATGCAGTGAGGTGCTGGGGCAGAGCAGCTCATGGCTCTAGCCTGACTTAGCTGATCCACCCCTGCACCAACCCAACCAGGCTGCTGCCAGCCCAAGGCAGACGACAGGTCCCTGGGAGAAGGTTGGAGTGAGGCTCCGGTTGGGCTCCTCTCTCAAGGCAGATGACAGGTCCCTGGGAGAAGGTTGGAGTGAGGCTCCTGTTGGTCTCCTCTCCCAAGGCAGATGACAGGTCCCTGGGAGAAGGTTGGAGTGAGGCTCCTGTTGGTCTCTCCTCCCAGGTAACCAGCAATAGAAGAGGAGGAAATGTGCTGACGTGGTTCCAGGGGAGGGCTAGGTTGGAGATGAGTTAAAAATGTCCTTGCTGCAGGAACAGTCAGGGATTGGCACAGGCTGCCTGGGGAGGTGGTGGAGTCCCCATGCCTGGAGGGGTTCAAGTAGCTGCAGATGTGGTGCTTCAGGACATGGTTCAGTGGTCATGGTAGCTGGGCTGTGGTTGGACTCAGTGACTCTAGAGGTCTTTTCCAACCTTAGTGATTCCTTTTCTATGACATCTGTCAGGACTGCCATGGCTTCTGCTGCAGATGCAGCTCTGTGTGTGGCTTGGGTTCTCAGCTGGATGCCTCTGGGCTGCAGGTGTTCACCTGATGCTTGCAGACAGGATGTCTAAAGCAAAGCAGAGCAGCAAACCTGCCATCCAGTGCTGACCAGGACATTCCTGTGCTCAACTGCCACCACCACTTCTCTCCCCTGCTCCACAGCCCTCTTCATTCACTTCCCTTACCATTTATCCATTCTATCATTTGTGCTTGGCTGTTGGTCAAGTGTGATAACTGTGCAGGAGGTTATTCTTTGCTTCACACCTCCTAAACAGATCAGAGCCTCCAAATCTGAGAGCAGCAGGCCCAGATTTACCTCCCTCAGCCCCTTTTTCCTCATCCCATGAGCTGGCTGCCACTCCAAAGGAGCCTCTCAGAGATACTCTTTCTACTACAGCACTTCTAACCACTCTCCTCTAAGGTGCTTTCAAAGGATACAGCCTCAGCATGAGCCTTGAGAAGGAGATTGTGTGCTCAAGGCAGGTCCATTGCCACATCTGGAAGGGACCTCTGGGGGCCTCCCAGATCCAGCCTCCCCTCCTTGTGACTATGCAGTGGCTCACCCAACTGAACACCAACCTGGCAGGGCTTGGCCCAGCTTTGTTCAAAAACATTTCTACAAGGCTGGGATCCTGAGGGGCTGCAGCACAACCCTAAACCCATACAACATGCCACCTGTGCCAGATGATGGGAGAGGAGCAGCACTGCCTGGTGTCCCCTCACCACCCACCTGGTGCCAGCACTGATCTCCTGAGGTAGTCCCAGCTCACACCAGCAGGAAGGCAAAGAAGTTCTGCAGGTGTAGCTTGTACCAGCTTGCCAGGTAAGAGAACAGTGCAAAAGAATGTACCTCCAAGTATCACCTCATGGATTCACCTTGGGGCCTGTGTCACTGCAGAGCCATCACCTTGGCTCACACCCCGACAGGCATTGGCAGCAGCAAAGGCTTTGGGTCACCCTTGGGAGAAGAGAAGCCAAGAGGATTTCTGCTCTGGCCTGGCTGTGCACCGTGCAGGTGGCTGCAGGAAGAACAAGCCAGGTTTCCCAGCTGCCCTCCCAGCAGAGACTGCCCACCCCTGCCCAGGGCACCCATCAGCCATCCTTCTGCTGTGGGAACCTGCTGAAGGACCTTCTCTTTCCATGGTTCTTCTCTGGGAAGCAAAGCTGTAGGCTACCCAGACAGAAGCAAGGCATCCAGGAGCCTGGGGAGGGCACAGCTCTCACCCACTGCTCAGCTGGGCTGCCTTTGGGAAGGGGAGGGCAGAGCTGGGGTTGTGTCAGCAGCAAGTCTTACACAGGTGTCCCCTTCCTGCAGCAGGCAGAGGCATAGTCACGCCTGGTGGTCACCATCTCCTCCTGTGTGGCACCTAAGCAGTGTCAGGGATGTGCCCAGAAAGCCCCAGAGCACAGCAGGAGAGGGCACAGCTGCCACGTAGCCGGATCCTGGCACTGGGGGCTGGCTGTGGGAGGCAGAGCCCCGGGGCCTGTCTCAGCCACCCACTCGTGCATCATCTGGTGGGACCCCAGCAGGCAGCTTCTCCTCACAAGGCCTCTGCTCGGCAGCGAGATCAAAAGGCCTCCAAGCTCCCGATGGCTCTGCTGGTGTCAAAGGCTCCCTGGTTAGCTCACCATGAGCTGTGCCCATGAAACAAAATCCTGAAGGTTTTAGACAAAGCTGAGGTTTGAGATGAGAGGGCGAAGGGATGACTCAGTGCCTTCAAATGCCAAAGCCTTCTCCTCCGTCCTGTTTGTGCAGCACCTCACAGGAGGGGTCCAGGTGCACGCCTAGGGCTCTGAAACACCGCCACAATTAACTCATCAGGGTAATAGCAGCTCTACTCCCACCAGCAGCCCTCCCTCCCCGGCCTCCAGCAGACAGCCCTGCTCAGCAGCACCTCTCTGAGAGGCCATTTGCTTCAGGCAGCTGGGGAATGATGCCCTGACTGGGCTCTGGTAGCTACAGCTGTGGCATGGCCACTGGGGCAGGCCTGGTGCTGGGGAAAGCAAGGATGGGGCAGGAGGCAGCGGCTCCCTGGTTGCCCAAGGGCTGGGGCAGAGCTGGGCAAGAGAGGTCGAAGCTGGTGTTAGAAGATCATTTGGCCTGTAAAGGTGTGAGCACCTTCCTTGGGACTTCTCCAAAGGAGACCCCCAGCTGTAGGCATCTCCCCAGCTGGGAGCACCTGGGCTCAGCAGCATCAGCAGTGTCAGCTGGTGCTAGGTGCAGGCAAAGGGGACAGGGAGGGGCACAGAAGCTGTCTTCCCTCTTTACACCTGGAGAATCATCCACACCGAATTTCAGCCCTGAAAGCAGGGTTGGCACAGAACAAGCAGCCCCGTGGGTTGGCAGTGCTGCCTGGGGTTTGGGACCATGATCACCCACCTGCTGCTGGCCACTGAACCCAGTGGGGAGGCAACCTGCAGGAGAACAGAGCATGGGAACCTTGGCGACTCCCTGCCCAGCTCGTGGCATGGCCTGGTTGCAGCCCTCTGTGGACCCCACTGGCTGCCAGGGCCGCTGGAAGGGGCTCCCGGGAAGCAGCTTGCCCTCAGCCTGGCACTTCTGCCAGCTGCTGCGGCTGGTCGGGAGAGCTGGTGGGGAGCAGCTGCCCTTATCCCAAAAGGAAGAGTGCCACCTGCTGACACCCAGCACTGCTCCCAGAAAGCCAGGGGCCGCTGCTCACCTCCCTGCTGCTGCCGGGGCCTCCTCGGGTCACGCCAGCCTGAAAAACACCTACGAGGGGCCCTGCGGGTGGGTAGCTCTGCAAGTGACCCATGCACAGACCAGGGCAAGCAGGTAGCCGAGCCCCACGGACACCCAGGGGTCAGGACAGCCTCAGTACCAGGGATACCCCCCAGCTGGAGGGGAAGGTGCTGGTCACTGTCCCCCAATAGAGCTTAATGAACCTCTTATCCCCTTCACTGTAATTAATGAAGAAAGCCAAACCCCTCTGGCTGGCTGCTCCCTCCCATACAATTCCTTAGTGCAGCTTTTCCTCCTGATCTGTGATCCTACCCTCTCTGATCCCATGGCCTGCAGGAGTTACAGGGTCTCCTGAAGGGGTTACTGGAGCAAGTCCTTTGGATGGTACCAGCAGGCTGTGATCTGTTTTTAATGGTCCTGAAAGCCTCAGGTCCCATCCAAGACCTTGGGAGGTGAACTGCATTCAGCATTGCAGTCCCAGCATGACTTCCAGACTAGTTAAAAGGAATGAATGTCTGCAGCAAGGGTGGTGAGACACTGGCCCAGAGAGGTGACAAATGCCCCATCCCTGGAGACATTCAAAGTCAGGCTGGAAGGGGCTCAGAGCAACCTGCTCCAGCTGAAGATGCAGGGGGGGGGTGTGGACTGGATGGCCTTTAAAAGCCTCTTCCAAGACAAAGCATTCTGTGGGGCTCTGCTCTTTCTCTACACACACTATAGCCTGTGCAGATGTTCTGCAGGGACCTTAGCAGGAGATATCATCTCAGATGCTGGCAAGGCAAAAGACACTGCTCAAGCCCACACTGCTGGGAGAACTCTTCCCTGGGAGCATCATTCCCCACGCAGGGAGGCACCAGGAGCACAGGTGGGGAGAGCCCTGTGGCAGAGAGAGAATCCCCCACAGCACCTCCCCAGGAGCACCTGAGCTGCAGGAGACCAGGCAAGGCACCAAAGCCTGGTGGAGCTCAGCCTGAGAACAGCTCATGGACACCAAGCTGCAGACCAACAGTGAAACCAGCCTGTCAGGAGGCACATTGCCCAGGCCTGGCCAGGCAGGGGCAAGGCAAGGCTCCTGCTGAACAGCACAGACACCAGCCCCTGGCCTCAGCACTTACATGTAGCCAAGACTTATTTATTATTTTCCCCCAAGACTTCAGCCCTTCAGAGCTCCAAAGCAGCCTTCAAGGAGGAAGCCAAACCTGCTGTTCAGAGGCATGAAGCACAACGAGGCCAAGGCAGAGTCTGGCATCTGGGAAAGAACAACCACATGGACCAGGATAGGCTGAGGCTGACCTGGAGAGCAGCACTAGGGAGAGGGACCTGGGGGTGCTGGTGGGCAGAAGGATGCCCAGGAGCCAGCAATGTGCCCTTGTGGCCAAGAAGGCCAAGGGCAATGTGGGATGGATTAGAAGAGCTGTGGAGAGTAGGTCCAGAGAGGTTCTCCTGCCCCTCTGCTCTGCCCTGCTGAGGCCACCTCTGGAAAGTTGTGCCCAGTTCTGGGACCCTCAGCTCAAGAAGTTCTTGAGAGAGCCCAGCCCANTGCCCAAGGGCAGCACAAGGGGCACTGGGGGCAAGCTGGAGCAGAGGAGGTGCCAGGGAACAGGAGGGGAAACTTTGTCCCTGTGAGGCTGCTGGAGCCTGGAGCAGGCTGCCCAGAGAGGTTGTGGAGTCTCCTGCTCTGGAGCCTTTCCAGCCCCCTGGGTGTGTTCTGTGTGCCCTGCCCTGGGTGCTGCTGCCCTGGCAGGGGTTGGACTGGATGAGCTTTTGATGTCACTTCCAACCCCTGATGCTCTGTGATTTGAACAGAACAGGTAACCAAACAGAGTTAGAAGCATCCCCATGGATGTGGCCATGAGCCAAAGACCTCTCTCTACATTGTATGTGCACACTGAGAGCTCCTCCAGTGAGAGGCCAACAGTCAGAGCCAACACTGTAATAATTCTAATTATGCCCCATACTCTGCCTAAGAGATTCATTTTTAATGGCAGTCATTTTAATAGCTCTAAGGCCCTGAATTAGCCCAACCTGCTCACAACTACCTTCACTTTAAATACCAATGGTAATCACTTTTCCAGAGGGGCCAGAGCCCGGGGTGAGCTTGCTGAACACCAGCACATTTCTCCTGAATGTGTTTGCTTTTAATAATAGGTTTAATGGTGCACTCAGGGCCTAATAACCACAGTTAGTCACAAAGGGGGGGGAAACAAAAAAAAATAA